>JAZGTH010000199.1:0-89280 GCA_036877525.1 Chromobotia macracanthus | reverse complement strand
TGGTACAGTCCAGGGTAAAATTAAGTCAGGATTCCAGCCTCATGAAAAACAATGGTGCAGTCCAGGGTTAAAACAAGTCAGGATTCCAGCCTCATGACAAACAATGGTACAGTCCAGGGAAAAAAGGAGTCAGGATTCCAGTCCCATGGAAAACAATGGTGGAGTCCAGGGTAAAAAGGAGTAAGGATTCCAGCCTCCTGACAAACAATGGTACAGTCCAGGCTAAAAACGAGTCAGGATTCCAGCCTCATGGCAAAAATGGTGCAGTCCAGGGTAAAAAGGAGTCAGGATTTCAGTCACTCATGTAATAAACACCTGGTGCAGTCCACGTTGCAAAAGGTGGGATTCCAGATCCTACTGCATGGCAAACAATTGTACCAAGTCCAGGCAATAAGGATTCACGTTTCCGCCTCATGAACTTTTCAAACCATGGAATTAAAAAGCACATAGCAAACGAAGATCAAGAGACAAGCTTGCTGAGGAAAAATGCCAGTAAAGAAACACTGATCAAAAAAAGACAGACATACAAACTCAAGGCAAAAAAATGGTAGAGTCCAGGCTAAAAACAAGTCAGGATTCCAGCATCATGACAAACAATGGTACAGTCCAGGGAAAAGTCAAGTTAGGATTCCAGTCTCATGACAAACAATGGTACAGTCCAGGGTTAAAGCAAGTCAGGATTCCAGCATCATGACAAACAATGGTACAGTCCAGGGAAAAGAAGTTAAGGATTCCAGTCTCATGACAAACAATGGTACAGTCCAGGGTTAAACAAGTCAGGATTCCAGCATCATAACAAACATTGGTACAGTCCAGGGAAATGTCAAGTCAGGATTCCAGTCTCATGACAAACAATGGTGCAGTCCAGGGTTAAAACAAGTCAGGATTCCAGCCTCATGACAAACAATGGTACAGTCCAGGGAAAAAAGGAGTCAGGATTTCAGTCCCATGGAAAACAATGGTGGAGTCCAGAGTAAAAAGGAGTAAGGATTCCAGCCTCCTGACAAACAATGGTACAGTCCAGGCTAAAAAGGTCAGGAATCCAGCCTCATGGCAAACATTGGTACAGTCCAGGGGTAAAAAGGAGTCAGGATTTCAGTCTCAGTCCTATGGTAAACACCTAGTGCAACCACCCTGTTGCACTAGGGGGGATTCGAACCCTGATCCTACTGCATGGCCATCACCTTGCCCCTCTGAACTTTTCAAACCATGGAATTAAAAAAGCATATAGCAAACGAAGATCAAGAGACATGCTGAAGAGTTAAAAATGCCAGAAAAGAAACACTGATCACAAAAGACAGACATACAAACTCAAGGCAAAAAATGGTAGAGTCCAGGCTAAAAACAAGTCAGGATTCCAGCATCATGACAAACAATGGTACAGTCCAGGGAAAAGTCAAGTTAGGATTCCAGTCTCATGACAAACAATGGTACAGTCCAGGGTTAAAACAAGTCAGGATTCCAGCATCATAACAAACATTAGTACAGTCCTGGGTAAAAACAAGTCAGGATTCCAGCCTCATGACAAACAATGGTACAGTCCAGAGTAAAAACAAGTCAGGATTCCAGCCTCATGACAAACAATGGTACAGTCCAGGGTAAAATTAAGTCAGGATTCCAGCCTCATGAAAAACAATGGTGCAGTCCAGGGTTAAAACAAGTCAGGATTCCAGCCTCATGACAAACAATGGTACAGTCCAGGCTACAAACGAGTCAGGATTCCAGCCTCATGGCAAACATTGGTACAGTCCAGGGTAAAAAGGAGTCAGGATTTCAGTCTCAGTCTCATGGTAAACACCTAGTGCAACCACCCTGTTGCACTAGGTGGGATTCGAACCCTGATCCTACTGCATGGCAGGCAACAGTTCTACCACTGTACCACCAATTCCATTGTACATTAGGCATTCTCATTGCCATCACCTTGCCCCTCTGAACTTTTCAAACCATGGAATTAAAAAGCACATAGCAAACGAAGATCAAGAGACATGCTGAAGAGTTAAAAATGCCAGTAAAGAAACACTGATCACAAAAGACAGACATACAAACTCAAGGCAAAAAAATGGTAGAGTCCAGGCTAAAAACAAGTCAGGATTCCAGCATCATGACAAACAATGGTACAGTCCAGGGGGAAAAAAAGTCAGAATTCCAGCCTCATGACAAACAATGGTACAGTCCAGGGAAAAACAAGTCAGGATATCAGCCTCATAGTAAAAAATGGTAGAGTCCAGGGTAAAAAAGGAGTCAGGATTCCAACCTCATGACAAACAATGGTACCGTCCAGGGAAAAAAGGAGTCAGGATTCCAACCACATGACAAACAATGGTAGAGTCCAGACTAAAAACAAATCAGGATTCCAGCATCATGACAAACAATGGTACAGTCCAGAGTAAAAACATGTCAGGATTCCAGCCTCATGACAAACAATGGTACAGTCCAGGTTAAAAAGGAGACAGGATTCCAGCATCATGACAAACAATGGTACAGTCCAGAGTAAAAACAAGTCAGGATTCCAGCCTCATGACAAACAATGGTACAGTCCAGGGAAAAGTCAAGTCAGGATTCCAGTCTCATGACAAACAATGGTACAGTCCATGGTTAAAACAAGTCAGGATTCCAGCATCATGACAAAAAAATGGTACAGTCCAGGGTAAAAAGAGTCAGGATTCCAGCCTCATGACAAACAATGGTACAGTCCAGGTTAAAAGGAGTCAGGATTCCAGCATCATGACAAACAATGGTACAGTCCAGACTAAAAACAAGTCAGGATTCCAGCCTCATGACAAACAATGGTACAGTCCAGGGAATGTCAAGTCAGGATTCCAGTCTCATGTCAAACAATGGTACAGTCCATGGTTAAAACAAGTCAGGATTCCAGCATCATGATAAAAAAATGGTACAGTCCAGGGTAAAATCAAGTCAGGATTCCAGCCTCATGACAAACAATGGTACAGTCCAGAGTAAAAACAAGTGAGGATTTCAGCCTCATGACAAACAATGGTACAGTCCAGGGTAAAATCAAGTCAGGATTCCAGCCTCATGAAAAACAATGGTACAGTCCAGGGTTAAAACAAGTCAGGATTCCAGCCTCATGACAAACAATGGTAGAGTCCAGGGTAAAAAAGGAGTCAGGATTCCAACCTCATGACAAACAATGGTACCGTCCAGGCAAAAGGGAGTCAGGATTCCAACCACATGACAAACAATGGTAGAGTCCAGACTAAAAACAAATCAGGATTCCAGCATCATGACAAACAATGGTACAGTCCAGAGTAAAAACATGTCAGGATTCCAGCCTCATGACAAACAATGGTACAGTCCAGGTTAAAAAGGAGACAGGATTCCAGCATCATGACAAACAATGGTACAGTCCAGAGTAAAAACAAGTCAGGATTCCAGCCTCATGACAAACAATGGTACAGTCCAGGGAAAAGTCAAGTCAGGATTCCAGTCTCATGACAAACAATGGTACAGTCCATGGTTAAAACAAGTTAGGATTCCAGCATCATGACAAAAAAATGGTACAGTCCAGGGTAAAAAGAGTCAGGATTCCACTCATGACAAACAATGGTACAGTCCAGGTTAAAAAGGAGTCAGGATTCCAGCATCATGACAAACAATGGTACAGTCCAGACTAAAAACAAGTCAGGATTCCAGCCTCATGACAAACAATGGTACAGTCCAGGGAAATGTCAAGTCAGGATTCCAGTCTCATGTCAAACAATGGTACAGTCCATGGTTAAAAACAAGTCAGGATTCCAGCATCATGATAAAAAAATGGTACAGTCCAGGGTAAAATCAAGTCAGGATTCCAGCCTCATGACAAACAATGGTACAGTCCAGAGTAAAAACAAGTGAGGATTTCAGCCTCATGACAAACAATGGTACAGTCCAGGGTAAAATCAAGTCAGGATTCCAGCCTCATGAAAAACAATGGTGCAGTCCAGGGTTAAAACAAGTCAGGATTCCAGCCTCATGACAAACAATGGTACAGTCCAGGGAAAAAAGGAGTCAGGATTTCAGTCCCATGGAAAACAATGGTGGAGTCCAGAGTAAAAAAGTAGTAAGGATTCCAGCCTCCTGACAAACAATGGTACAGTCCAGGCTAAAAACGAGTCAGGATTCCAGCCTCATGGCAAACATTGGTACAGTCCAGGGTAAAAAGGAGTCAGGATTTCAGTCTCAGTCTCATGGTAAACACCTAGTGCAACCACCCTGTTGCACTAGGTGGGATTCGAACCCTGAACCTATTGCATGGCAGGGCAACAGTTCTACCACTGTACCACCAATTCCTTTATACGCTAGGCATTCACGTTGCCATCACCTTGCCCCTCTGAACTTTTCAAACCATGGAATTAAAAAGCACATAGCAAACGAAGATCAAGAGACATGCTGAAGAGTTAAAAATGCCAGTAAAGAAACACTGATCACAAAAAGACAGACATACAAACTCAAGGCAAAAAATGGTAGAGTCCAGGCTAAAAACAAGTCAGGATTCCAGCATCATGACAAACAATGGTACAGTCCAGGGAAAAGTCAAGTTAGGATTCCAGTCTCATGACAAACAATGGTACAGTCCAGGGTTAAAACAAGTCAGGATTCCAGCATCATGACAAACAATGGTACAGTCCAGGGAAAAGTCAAGTTAGGATTCCAGTCTCATGACAAACAATGGTACAGTCCAGGGTTAAAACAAGTCAGGATTCCAGCATCATAACAAACATTAGTACAGTCCAGGGAAATGTCAAGTCAGGATTCCAGTCTCATGACAAACAATGGTGCAGTCCAGGGTTAAAACAAGTCAGGATTCCAGCCTCATGACAAACAATGGTACAGTCCAGGGAAAAAAAGGAGTCAGGATTTCAGTCCCATGGAAAACAATGGTGGAGTCCAGAGTAAAAAAAGGAGTAAGGATTCCAGCCTCCTGACAAACAATGGTACAGTCCAGGCTAAAAACGAGTCAGAATCCAGCCTCATGGCAAACATTGGTACAGTCCAGGGTAAAAAAGGAGTCAGGATTTCAGTCTCAGTCTCATGGTAAACACCTAGTGCAACCACCCTGTTGCACTAGGTGGGATTCGAACCCTGATCCTACTGCATGGCAGGCAACAGTTCTACCACTGTACCACCAATTCCTTTGTACACTAGGCATTCTCGTTGCCATCACCTTGCCCCTCTGAACTTTTCAAACCATGGAATTAAAAAGCACATAGCAAACGAAGATCAAGAGACATGCTGAAGAGTTAAAAATGCCAGTAAAGAAACACTGATCACAAAAGACAGACATACAAACTCAAGGCAAAAAATGGTAGAGTCCAGGCTAAAAACAAGTCAGGATTCCAGCATCATGACAAACAATGGTACAGTCCAGGGGAAAAAAAGTCAGAATTCCAGCCTCATGACAAACAATGGTACAGTCCAGGGAAAAACAAGTCAGGATTTCAGCCTCATAGTAAAAAAATGGTAGAGTCCAGGGTAAAAAGGAGTCAGGATTCCAACCTCATGACAAACAATGGTACCGTCCCAGGCAAAAAGGAGTCAGGATTCCAACCACATGACAAACAATGGTAGAGTCCAGACTAAAAACAAATCAGGATTCCAGCATCATGACAAACAATGGTACAGTCGAGAGTAAAAACAAGTCAGGATTCCAGCCTCATGACAAACAATGGTACAGTCCAGGTTAAAAAGGAGCCAGGATTCCAGCATCATGACAAACAATAGTACAGTCCAGAGTAAAAACAAGTCAGGATTCCAGCCTCATGACAAACAATGGTACAGTCCAGGGAAAAGTCAAGTCAGGATTCCAGTCTCATGACAAACAATGGTACAGTCCATGGTTAAAACAAGTCAGGATTCCAGCATCATGACAAAAAAATGGTACAGTCCAGGGTAAAAAAGAGTAAGGATTCCAGCCTCATGACAAACAATGGTACAGTCCAGGTTAAAAAGGAGTCAGGATTCCAGCATCATGACAAACAATGGTACAGTCCAGAGTACAAACAAGTCAGGATTCCAGCCTCATGACAAACAATGGTACAGTCCAGGGAAAAGTCAAGTCAGGATTCCAGTCTCATGACAAACAATGGTACAGTCCATGGTTAAAACAAGTCAGGATTCCAGCATCATGACAAACAATGGTACAGTCCAGGGTAAAAAAGAGTCAGGATTCCAACCTAATGACAAACAATGGTACAGTCCAGAGTAAAAACAAGTCAGGATTCCAGCCTCATGACAAACAATGGTACAGTCCAGGGAAATGTCAAGTCAGGATTCCAGTCTCATGTCAAACAATGGTACAGTCCATGGTTAAAACAAGTCAGGATTCCAGCATCATGATAAAAAAATGGTACAGTCCAGGGTAAAATCAAGTCAGGATTCCAGCCTCATGACAAACAATGGTACAGTCCAGAGTAAAAACAAGTCAGGATTCCAGCCTCATGACAAACAATGGTACAGTCCAGGGTAAAATCAAGTCAGGATTCCAGCCTCATGAAAAACAATGGTGCAGTCCAGGGTTAAAACAAGTCAGGATTCCAGCCTCATGACAAACAATGGTACAGTCCAGGGAAAAAAGGAGTCAGGATTTCAGTCCCATGGAAAACAATGGTGGAGTCCAGAGTAAAAAAGGAGTAAGGATTCCAGCCTCCTGACAAACAATGGTACAGTCCAGGCTAAAAACGAGTCAGGATTCCAGCCTCATGGCAAACATTGGTACAGTCCAGGGTAAAAAGGAGTCAGCATTTCAGTCTCAGTCTCATGGTAAACACCTAGTGCAACCACCCTGTTGCACTAGGTGGGATTCGAACCCTGAACCTATTGCATGGCAGGCAACAGTTCTACCACTGTACCACCAATTCCTTTATACACTAGGCATTCTCGTTGCCATCACCTTGCCCCTCTGAACTTTTCAAACCATGGAATTAAAAGCACATAGCAAACGAAGATCAAGAGACATGCTGAAGAGTTAAAAATGCCAGTAAAGAAACACTGATCACAAAAGACAGACATACAAACTCAAGGCAAAAAAATGGTAGAGTCCAGGCTAAAAACAAGTCAGGATTCCAGCATCATGACAAACAATGGTACAGTCCAGGGAAAAGTCGAGTTAGGATTCCAGTCTCATGACAAACAATGGTACAGTCCAGGTTAAAAAGGAGCCAGGATTCCAGCATCATGACAAACAATGGTACAGTCCAGGGAAAAGTCAAGTCAGGATTCCAGCATCATGACAAACAATGGTACAGTCCAGGGAAATGTCAAGTTAGGATTCCAGTCACATGACAAACAATGGTACAGTCCAGGGTTAAAACAAGTCAGGATTCCAGCATCATAACAAACATTGGTACAGTCGAGGGTAAAACAAGTCAGGAATCCAGCCTCATGACAAACAATGGTACAGTCCAGAGTAAAAACAAGTCAGGATTCCAGCCTCATGACAAACAATGGTACAGTCCAGGGAAAAGTCAAGTCTGGAATCCAGTCTCATGACAAACAATGGTATAGTCCAGGGTTAAAACAAGTCAGGATTCCAGCATCATGACAAAAAAATGGTACAGTCCAGGGAAAAACAAGTCAGGATATCAGCCTCATAGTAAACAATGGTAGAGTCCAGGGAAAACAGGAGTCAGGATTCTAGCATCATGACAAACAATGGTACAGTCCAGAGTAAAAACAAGTCAGGATTCCAGCCTCATGACAAACAATGGTACAGTCCAGGGATAAGTGAAGTCAGGATTCCAGCCTCATGACAAACAATGGTACAGTCCAGGGTAAAATCAAGTCAGGATTCCAGCCTCATGACAAACAATGGTGCAGTCCAGGGTAAAAACAAGTCAGGATTCCAGCCTCATGAAAAACAATGGTGCAGTCCAGGGTTAAAACAAGTCAGGATTCCAGCCTCATGACAAACAATGGTACAGTCCAGGGAAAAAAGGAGTCAGGATTTCAGTCCCATGGAAAACAATGGTGGAGTCCAGAGTAAAAAGGAGTAAGGATTCCAGCCTCCTGACAAACAATGGTACAGTCCAGGCTAAAAACGAGTCAGGATTCCAGCATCATGACAAACAATGGTACAGTCCAGGGAAATGTCAAGTTAGGATTCCAGTCTCATGACAAACAATGGTACAGTCCAAGGTTAAAACAAGTCAGGATTCCAGCCTCATGACAAACAATGGTGCAGTCCAGGGTTAAAACAAGTCAGGATTCCAGCCTCATGACAAACAATGGTACAGTCCAGGGAAAAAAGGAGTCAGGATTTCAGTCCCATGGAAAACAATGGTGGAGTCCAGAGTAAAAAAGGAGTAAGGATTCCAGCCTCCTGACAAACAATGGTACAGTCCAGGCTAAAAACGAGTCAGGATTCCAGCATCATGACAAACAATGGTACAGTCCAGGGAAATGTCAAGTTAGGATTCCAGCATCATGACAAACAATGGTACAGTCCAGGCTAAAAACGAGTCAGGATTCCAGCCTCATGGCAAACATTGGTACAGTCCAGGGTAAAAAGGAGTCAGGATTTCAGTCTCATGGTAAACAATGGTAGAGTCCAGGGTAAAAAAAGGAGTCAGGATTTCAACCATCTATAGAGAGTACAGCCAAATGAGAAACACACCTAAAGCTGTCTATCAGGAAAGACAAATGTCTCAAAAAATCAGGAACTTGATTACCTTCCAGGCGTATTCTGCTGAAATCAACAATCATCAAAACAAGTTGCTGTTGCACTAGGTGGGATTCCAACTCTGATCCTACTGCATGGCAGGCAACAGTTCTACCACTGTGCCTAGTTTACAAAAGAATTGGTGGTATTCTCGTTGCCATCACCTTGCCCCTCTGAACTTTTCAAACCATGGAATTAAAAAGCACATAGCAAACGAAGATCAAGAGACATGCTGAAGAGTTAAAAATGCCAGTAAAGAAACACTGATCACAAAAGACAGACATATAACCTCAAGGCAAAAATATGGTAGAGTCCAAGCTAAAAACAAGTCAGGATTACAGCCTCATGACAAACAATGGTACAGTCCAGGGAAAAGTCAAGACTGGATTCCAGTCTCATGACAAACAAAGGTATAGTCCAGGGTTAAAACAAGTCAGGATTCCAGCATCATGACAAAAAAATGGTACAGTCCAGGGAAAAACAAGTCAGGATATCAGCCTCATAGTAAACAATGGTAGAGTCCAGGGAAAACAGGAGTCAGGATTCCAGCATCATGACAAACAATGGTACAGTCCAGAGTAAAAACAAGTCAGGATTCCAGCCTCATGACAAACAATGGTGCAGTCCAGGGAAAAGTCAAGTCAGGATTCCAGCATCATGACAAACAATGGTACAGTCCAGGGAAAAGTCAAGTCAGGATTCCAGCATCATAACAAACATTGGTACAGTCCATGGTAAAGACAAGTCAGGATTCCAGCCTCATGACAAACAATGGTACAGTCCAGAGTTAAAACAAGTCAGGATTCCAGCCTCATGACAAACAATGGTACAGTCCATGGTAAAATCAAGTCAGGATTCCAGCCTCATGACAAACAATGGTACAGTCCATGGAAAAAAGGAGTCAGGATTTCAGTCCCATGGAAAACAATGGTGGAGTCCAGGCTAAAAACGAGTCAGGATTCCAGCCTCATGGCAAACATTGGTACAGTCCAGGGTAAAAAGGAGTCAGGATTTCAGTCGCAGTCTCATGGTAAACACCTAGTGCAACCACCCTGTTGCACTAGGTGGGATTCGAACCCTGATCCTACTGCATGGCAGGCAACAGTTCTATCACTGTACCACCAATTCCTTTGTACACGAGGCATTCTCGTTGCCATCACCTTGCCCCTCTGAACTTTTCAAACCATGGAATTAAAAAGCACATAGCAAACGAAGATCAAGAGACATGCTGAAGAGTTAAAAATGCCAGTAAAGAAACACTGATCACAAAAGACAGACATACAAACTCAAGGCAAAAAAATGGTAGAGTCCAGGCTAAAAACAAGTCAGGATTCCAGCATCATGACAAACAATGGTATAGTCCAGGGGAAAAAAAAGTCAGAATTCCAGCCTCATGACAAGCAATGGTACAGTCCAGAGAAAAACAAGTCAGGATATCAGCCTCATAGTAAAAAATGGTAGAGTCCAGGGTAAAAAAGGAGTCAGGATTCCAGCCTCATGACAAACAATGGTACAGTCCAGGCAAAAAGGAGTCAGGATTCCAACCACATGACAAACAATGGTAGAGTCCAGACTAAAAACAAATCAGGATTCCAGCATCATGACAAACAATGGTACAGTCCAGGGTAAAAACAAGTCAGGATTCCAGCATCATGACAAACAATGGTACAATCCAGGGAAAAAACAAGTCAGAATTCCAATCCTCATGACAAAGAATGGTACAGTCCATGCTAAAAACAAGTCAGGATTCCAGCATCATGACAAACAATGGTATAGTCCATGGAAAAAAAAAGTCAGAATTCCAGCCTCATGATAAGCAATGGTACAGTCCAGAGAAAAACAAGTCAGGATATCAGCCTCATAGTAAAAAATGGTAGAGTCCAGGGTAAAAAAGGAGTCAGGATTCCAGCATCATGACAAACAATGGTACAGTCCAGGCAAAAAGGAGTCAGGATACCAACCACATGACAAACAATGGTAGAGTCCAGACTAAAAACAAATCAGGATTCCAGCATCATGACAAACAATGGTACAGTCCAGAGTAAAAACAAGTCAGGATTCCAGCCTCATGACAAACAATGGTACAGTCCAGGGAAAAGTCAAGTCAGGATTCCAGCATCATGACAAACAATGGTACAGTCCAGGGAAATGTCAAGTTAGGATTCCAGTCTCATGACAAACAATGGTACAGTCCAGGGTTAAAACAAGTCAGGATTCCAGCATCATAACAAACATTGGTACAGTCCAGGGTAAAATCAAGTCAGGATTCCAGCCTCATGACAAACAATGGTACAGTCCAGAGTAAAAACAAGTCAGGATTCCAGCCTCATGACAAACAATGGTACAGTCCAGGGTAAAATCAAGTCAGGATTCCAGCCTCATGAAAAACAATGGTGCAGTCCAGGGTTAAAACAAGTCAGGATTCCAGCCTCATGACAAACAATGGTACAGTCCAGGGAAAAAGGAGTCAGGATTTCAGTCCCATGGAAAACAATGGTGGAGTCCAGAGTAAAAAAGGAGTAAGGATTCCAGCCTCCTGTCAAACAATGGTACAGTCCAGGCTAAAAACGAGTCAGGATTCCAGCCTCATGGCAAACATTGCTACAGTCCAGGGTAAAAAAGGAGTCAGGATTTCAGTCTCAGTCTCATGGTAAACACCTAGTGCAACCACCCTGTTGCACTAGGTGGGATTCAACCCTGAACCTATTGCATGGCAGGCAACAGTTCTACCACTGTACCACCAATTCCTTTATACACTAGGCATTCTGTTGCCATCACCTTGCCCCTCTGAACTTTTCAAACCATGGAATTAAAAAGCACATAGCAAACGAAGATCAAGAGACATGCTGAAGAGTTAAAAATGCCAGTAAAGAAACACTGATCACAAAAGACAGACATACAAACTCACGGCAAAAAAATGGTAGAGTCCAGGCTAAAAACAAGTCAGGATTCCAGCATTATGACAAACAATGGTACAGTCCAGGGAAAAGTCAAGTTAGGATTCCAGTCTCATGACAAACAATGGTACAGTCCAGGGTTAAAACAAGTCAGGATTCCAGCATCATGACAAACAATGGTACAGTCCAGAGTAAAAACAAGTCAGGATTCCAGCCTCATGACAAACAATGGTACAGTCCAGGTTAAAAAGGAGCCAGGATTCCAGCATCATGACAAACAATGGTACAGTCCAGGGAAAAGTCAAGTCAGGATTCCAGCATCATGACAAACAATGGTACAGTCCAGGGAAATGTCAAGTTATGATTCCAGTCACATGACAAACAATGGTACAGTCCAGGGTTAAAACAAGTCAGGATTCCAGCATCATAACAAACATTGGTACAGTCCAGGGTAAAACAAGTCAGGAATCCAGCCTCATGACAAACAATGGTACAGTCCAGAGTAAAAACAAGTCAGGATTCCAGCCTCATGACAAACAATGGTACAGTCCAGGGAAAAGTCAAGTCTGGAATCCAGTCTCATGACAAACAATGGTATAGTCCAGGGTTAAAACAAGTCAGGATTCCAGCATCATGACAAAAAAATGGTACAGTCCAGGGAAAAACAAGTCAGGATATCAGCCTCATAGTAAACAATGGTAGAGTCCAGGGAAAACAGGAGTCAGGATTCCAGCATCATGACAAACAATGGTACAGTCCAGAGTAAAAACAAGTCAGGATTCCAGCCTCATGACAAACAATGGTACAGTCCAGGGATAAGTGAAGTCAGGATTCCAGCCTCATGACAAACAATGGTACAGTCCAGGGTAAAATCAAGTCAGGATTCCAGCCTCATGACAAACAATGGTGCAGTCCAGGGTAAAAACAAGTCAGGATTCCAGCCTCATGAAAAACAATGGTGCAGTCCAGGGTTAAAACAAGTCAGGATTCCAGCCTCATGACAAACAATGGTACAGTCCAGGCTAAAAACGAGTCAGGATTCCAGCATCATGACAAACAATGGTACAGTCCAGGGAAATGTCAAGTTAGGATTCCAGTCTCATGACAAACAATGGTACAGTCCAAGGTTAAAACAAGTCAGGATTCCAGCCTCATGACAAACAATGGTGCAGTCCAGGGTTAAAACAAGTCAGGATTCCAGCCTCATGACAAACAATGGTACAGTCCAGGGAAAAAAGGAGTCAGGATTTCAGTCCCATGGAAAACAATGGTGGAGTCCAGAGTAAAAAAGGAGTAAGGATTCCAGCCTCCTGACAAACAATGGTACAGTCCAGGCTAAAAACGAGTCAGGATTCCAGCATCATGACAAACAATGGTACAGTCCAGGGAAATGTCAAGTTAGGATTCCAGCATCATGACAAACAATGGTACAGTCCAGGCTAAAAACGAGTCAGGATTCCAGCCTCATGGCAAACATTGGTACAGTCCAGGGTAAAAAGGAGTCAGGATTTCAGTCTCATGGTAAACAATGGTAGAGTCCAGGGTAAAAAAGGAGTCAGGATTTCAACCATCTATAGAGAGTACAGCCAAATGAGAAACACACCTAAAGCTGTCTATCAGGAAAGACAAATGTCTCAAAAAAATCAGGAACTTGATTACCTTCCAGGCGTATTCTGCTGAAATCAACAATCATCAAAACAAGTTGCTGTTGCACTAGGTGGGATTCCAACTCTGATCCTACTGCATGGCAGGCAACAGTTCTACCACTGTGCCTAGTTTACAAAAAGAATTGGTGGTATTCTCGTTGCCATCACCTTGCCCCTCTGAACTTTTCAAACCATGGAATTAAAAAGCACATAGCAAACGAAGATCAAGAGACATGCTGAAGAGTTAAAAATGCCAGTAAAGAAACACTGATCACAAAAGACAGACATATAACCTCAAGGCAAAAATATGGTAGAGTCCAAGCTAAAAACAAGTCAGGATTCCAGCATCATGACAAACAATGGTACAGTCCAGAGTAAAAACAAGTCAGGATTACAGCCTCATGACAAACAATGGTACAGTCCAGGGAAAAGTCAAGTCTGGATTCCAGTCTCATGACAAACAAAGGTATAGTCCAGGGTTAAAACAAGTCAGGATTCCAGCATCATGACAAAAAAATGGTACAGTCCAGGGAAAAACAAGTCAGGATATCAGCCTCATAGTAAACAATGGTAGAGTCCAGGGAAAACAGGAGTCAGGATTCCAGCATCATGACAAACAATGGTACAGTCCAGAGTAAAAACAAGTCAGGATTCCAGCCTCATGACAAACAATGGTGCAGTCCAGGGAAAAGTCAAGTCAGGATTCCAGCATCATGACAAACAATGGTACAGTCCAGGGAAAAGTCAAGTCAGGATTCCAGCATCATAACAAACATTGGTACAGTCCATGGTAAAGACAAGTCAGGATTCCAGCCTCATGACAATCAATGGTACAGTCCAGAGTTAAAACAAGTCAGGATTCCAGCCTTATGACAAACAATGGTACAGTCCAGGGTAAAAAGGAGTCAGGATTTCAGTCGCAGTCTCATGGTAAACACCTAGTGCAACCACCCTGTTGCACTAGGTGGGATTCGAACCCTGATCCTACTGCATGGCAGGCAACAGTTCTATCACTGTACCACCAATTCCTTTGTACACTAGGCATTCTCGTTGCCATCACCTTGCCCCTCTGAACTTTTCAAACCATGGAATTAAAAAGCACATAGCAAACGAAGATCAAGAGACATGCTGAAGAGTTAAAAATGCCAGTAAAGAAACACTGATCACAAAAGACAGACATACAAACTCAAGGCAAAAAAATGGTAGAGTCCAGGCTAAAAACAAGTCAGGATTCCAGCATCATGACAAACAATGGTATAGTCCAGGGGAAAAAAAGTCAGAATTCCAGCCTCATGACAAGCAATGGTACAGTCCAGAGAAAAACAAGTCAGGATATCAGCCTCATAGTAAAAAATGGTAGAGTCCAGGGTAAAAAAGGAGTCAGGATTCCAGCATCATGACAAACAATGGTACAGTCCAGGGTAAAAAAAAGTCAGATTTCCAGCCTCATGACAAACAATGGTACAGTCCAGGCAAAAAGGAGTCAGGATTCCAACCACATGACAAACAATGGTAGAGTCCAGACTAAAAACAAATCAGGATTCCAGCATCATGACAAACAATGGTACAGTCCAGGGTAAAAACAAGTCAGGATTCCAGCATCATGACAAACAATGGTACAATCCAGGGAAAAAACAAGTCAGAATTCCAATCCTCATGACAAAGAATGGTACAGTCCAGGCTAAAAACAAGTCAGGATTCCAGCATCATGACAAACAATGGTATAGTCCATGGAAAAAAAAGTCAGAATTCCAGCCTCATGATAAGCAATGGTACAGTCCAGAGAAAAACAAGTCAGGATATCAGCCTCATAGTAAAAAATGGTAGAGTCCCGGGTAAAAAAGGAGTCAGGATTCCAGCATCATGACAAACAATGGTACAGTCCAGGCAAAAAGGAGTCAGGATACCAACCACATGACAAACAATGGTAGAGTCCAGACTAAAAACAAATCAGGATTCCAGCATCATGACAACAATAGTACAGTCCAGGGTAAAAACAAGTCAGGATTCCAGCATCATGACAAACAATGGTACAGTCCAGGGAAAAAACAAGTCAGAATTACAATCCTCATGACAAACAATGGTACAGTCCAGGCTAAAAACAAGTCAGGATTCCAGCATCATGACAAACAATGGTACAGTCCAGGGAAAAGTCAAGTCAGAATTCCAGTCTCATGACAAACAATGGTACAGACCAGGGTTAAAACAAGTGAGGATTCCAGCATCATAACAAACATTGGTACAGTCCAGGCTAAAAACAAGTCAGGATTCCAGTATCATGACAAACAATGGTACAGTCCAGGGGGAAAAAAAGTCAGAAATCCAGCCTCATGACAAACAATGGTACAGTCCAGGGAAAAACAAGTCAGGATATCAACCTCATAGTTAAAAATGTTAGAGTCCAGGGTAAAAAAGGAGTCAGGATTCCAGCAATATGACAAACAATGGTACAGTCCAGGGAAAAAACAAGTCAGAATTCCAGCCTCATGACAAATAATGGTACAGTCCAGGGAAAAACAAGTCAGGATATCAGCCTCATAGTAAAAACATTGTAGAGTCCAGGGTAAAAAGGAGTCAGGATTCCAACCTCATGACAAACAATGGTACAGTCCAGGCAAAAAGGAGTCAGGATTCCAACCACATGACAAACAATTGTAGAGTCCAGACTAAAAACAAATCAGGATTCCAGCATCATGACAAACAATGGTACAGTCCAGAGTAAAAACAAGTCAGGATTCCAGCCTCATGACAAACAATGGTACAGTCCAGGGAAAAGTCAAGTCAGGATTCCAGCATCATGACAAAAAAATGGTACAGTCCAGGGTAAAAAAGTGTCAGGATTCCAACCTCATGACAAACAATGGTACAGTCCATGCTAAAAACAAGTCAGGATTCCAGCATCATGACAAACAATGGTACAGTACAGAGAAAAAACAAGTCAGAATTCCAGTCCTCATGACAAACAATGGTACAGTCCAGGCTAAAAACAAGTCAGGATTCCAGCATCATGACAAACAATGGTACAGTCCAGGGAAAAGTCAAGTCAGAATTCCAGTCTCATGACAAACAATGGTACAGTCCAGGGTAAAAAAGTGTCAGGATTCCAACCTCATGACAAACAATGGTACAGTCCAGGGTTAAAACAAGTGAGGATTCCAGCATCATGACAAACAATGGTACAGTCCAGGGGGAAAAAAAGTCAGGATATCAACCTCATAGTTAAAAATGGTAGAGTCCAGGGTAAAAAAGGAGTCAGGATTCCAGCAATATGACAAACAATGGTACAGTCCAGGGAAAAACATGTCAGGATATCAGCCTCATAGTAAAAACATTGTAGAGTCCAGGGTAAAAAAGGAGTCAGGATTCCAGCAATATGACAAACAATGGTACAGTCCAGGGAAAAACAAGTCAGGATATCAGCCTCATAGTAAAAACATTGTAGAGTCCATGGTAAAAACAAGTCAGGATTCCAGCCTCATGACAAACAATGGTACAGTCCAGAGTTAAAACAAGTCAGGATTCCAGCCTCATGACAAACAATGGTACAGTCCAGGGTAAAATCAAGTCAGGATTCCAGCCTCATGACAAACAATGGTGCAGTCCATGGAAAAAAGGAGTCAGGATTTCAGTCCCATGGAAAACAATGGTGGAGTCCAGGCTAAAAACGAGTCAGGATTCCAGCCTCATGGCAAACATTGGTACAGTCCAGGGTAAAAAGGTGTCAGGATTCCAGCCTCATGGCAAACATTGGTACAGTCCAGGGTAAAAAGGTGTCAGGATTTCAGTCTAAGTCTCATGGTAAACACCTAGTGCAACCACCCTGTTGCACTAGGTGGGATTCGAACCCTGATCCTACTGCATGGCAGGCAACAGTTCTATCACTGTACCACCAATTCCTTTGTACACTAGGCATTCTCGTTGCCATCACCTTGCCCCTCTGAACTTTTCAAACCATGGAATTAAAAAGCACATAGCAAACGAAGATCAAGAGACATGCTGAAGAGTTAAAAATGCCAGTAAAGAAACACTGATCACAAAAGACAGACATACAAACTCAAGGCAAAAAAATGGTAGAGTCCAGGCTAAAAACAAGTCAGGATTCCAGCATCATGACAAACAATGGTACAGTCCAGAGTAAAAACAAGTCAGGATTCCAGCCTCATGACAAACAATGGTAGAGTCCAGACTAAAAACAAATCAGGATTCCAGCATCATGACAAACAATGGTACAGTCCAGGGTAAAAACAAGTCAGGATTCCAGCATCATGACAAACAATGGTACAGTCCAGGGAAAAACAAGTCAGAATTCCAATCCTCATGACAAACAATGGTACAGTCCAAGCTAAAAACAAGTCAGGATTCCAGCATCATGACAAACAATGGTATAGTCCATGGAAAAAAAAGTCAGAATTCCAGCCTCACGATAAGCAATGGTACAGTCCAGAGAAAAACAAGTCAGGATATCAGCCTCATAGTAAAAAATGGTAGAGTCCAGGGTAAAAAAGGAGTCAGGATTCCAGCATCATGACAAAACAATGGTACAGTCCAGGCAAAAAGGAGTCAGGATACCAACAACATGACAAACAATGGTAGAGTCCAGACTAAAAACAAATCAGGATTCCAGCATCATGACAAACAATGGTACAGTCCAGAGTTAAAACAAGTCAGGATTCCAGCCTCATGACAAACAATGGTACAGTCCAGGGTAAAATCAAGTCAGGATTCCAGCCTCATGACAAACAATGGTACAGTCCATGGAAAAAAGGAGTCAGGATTTCAGTCCCATGGAAAACAATGGGGGAGTCCAGGCTAAAAACGAGTCAGGATTCCAGCCTCATGGCAAACATTGGTACAGTCCAGGGTAAAAAGGTGTCAGGATTCCAGCCTCATGGCAAACATTGGTACAGTCCAGGGTAAAAAGGTGTCAGGATTTCAGTCTAAGTCTCATGGTAAACACCTAGTGCAACCACCCTGTTACACTAGGTGGGATTCGAACCCTGATCCTACTGCATGGCAGGCAACAGTTCTATCACTGTACCACCAATTCCTTTGTACACTAGGCATTCTCGTTGCCATCACCTTGCCCCTCTGAACTTTTCAAACCATGGAATTAAAAAGCACATAGCAAACGAAGATCAAGAGACATGCTGAAGAGTTAAAAATGCCAGTAAAGAAACACTGATCACAAAAGACAGACATACAAACTCAAGGCAAAAAAATGGTAGAGTCCAGGCTAAAAACAAGTCAGGATTCCAGCATCATGACAAACAATGGTACAGTCCAGAGTAAAAACAAGTCAGGATTCCAGCCTCATGACAAACAATGGTAGAGTCCAGACTAAAAACAAACCAGGATTCCAGCATCATGACAAACAATGGTACAGTCCAGGGTAAAAACAAGTCAGGATTCCAGCATCATGACAAACAATGGTACAGTCCAGGGAAAAAACAAGTCAGAATTCCAATCCTCATGACAAACAATGGTACAGTCCAGGCTAAAAACAAGTCAGGATTCCAGCATCATGACAAACAATGGTATAGTCCATGGAAAAAAAAGTCAGAATTCCAGCCTCATGATAAGCAATGGTACAGTCCAGAGAAAAACAAGTCAGGATATCAGCCTCATAGTAAAAAATGGTAGAGTCCAGGGTAAAAAAGGAGTCAGGATTCCAGCATCATGACAAAACAATGGTACAGTCCAGGCAAAAAGGAGTCAGGATACCAACAACATGACAAACAATGGTAGAGTCCAGACTAAAAACAAATCAGGATTCCAGCATCATGACAAACAATAGTACAGTCCAGGGTAAAAACAAGTCAGGAGTCCAGCATCATGACAAACAATGGTACAGTCAGGAAAAAACAAGTCAGATTCCAATCCTCATGACAAACAATGGTAAGTCAGGCTAAAAACAAGTCAGGATTCAGCATCATGACAAACATTGGTACAGACCAGGGAAAAGTCAAGTCAGAATTCCAGTCTCATGACAAACAATGGTACAGACCAGGGTTAAAACAAGTGAGGATTCCAGCATCATAACAAACATTGGTACAGTCAGGCTAAAAACAAGTCAGGATTCCAGCATCATGACAAACAATGGTACAGTCAGAGTAAAAAAAGTCAGGATTCAGCCTCATGAAAACAATGGTACAGTCAGGGAAAAGTCAAGTCTGGAATCCAGTCTCATGACAAACAATGGTATAGTCCAGGGTTAAAACAAGTCAGGATTCCAGCATCATGACAAAAAAATGGTACAGTCAGGGAAAAAAGTCAGGATATCAGCCTATAGTAAACAATGGTAGAGTCCAGGGAAAACAGGAGTCAGGATTCCAGCATCATGACAAACAATGGTACAGTCCAGGGAAAAAAAGTCAGAATTCCAGCCTCATGACAAGCAATGGTACAGTCCAGAGAAAAACAAGTCAGGATATCAGCCTCATAGTAAAAAATGGTAGAGTCCAGGGTAAAAAAGGAGTCAGGATTCCAGCATCATGACAAACAATGGTACAGTCCAGGGTAAAAAAAAGTCAGATTTCCAGCCTCATGACAAACAATGGTACAGTCCAGGCAAAAAGGAGTCAGGATTCCAACCACATGACAAACAATGGTAGAGTCCAGACTAAAAACAAATCAGGATTCCAGCATCATGACAAACAATGGTACAGTCCAGGGTAAAAACAAGTCAGGATTCCAGCATCATGACAAACAATGGTACAGTCCAGGGTAAAAACAAGTCAGAATTCCAATCCTCATGAGAAACAATGGTACAGTCCAGGCTAAAAACAAGTCAGGATTCCAGCATCATGACAAACAATGGTACAGTCCAGGGAAAAGTCAAGTCAGCATTCCAGTCTCATGACAAACAATGGTACAGACCAGGGTTAAAACAAGTGAGGATTCCAGCATCATAACAAACATTGGTACAGTCCAGGCTAAAAACAAGTCAGGATTCCAGCATCATGACAAACAATGGTACAGTCCAGGGGGAAAAAAAGTCAGAATTCCAGCCTCATGACAAACAATGGTACAGTCCAGGGAAAAACAAGTCAGGATATCAACCTCATAGTTAAAAATGTTAGAGTCCAGGGTAAAAAAGGAGTCAGGATTCCAGCAATATGACAAACAATGGTACAGTCCAGGGAAAAACAAGTCAGAATTCCAGCCTCATGACAAATAATGGTACAGTCCAGGGAAAAACAAGTCAGGATATCAGCCTCATAGTAAAAACATTGGTAGAGTCCAGGGTAAAAAAGGAGTCAGGATTCCAACCTCATGACAAACAATGGTACAGTCCAGGCAAAAAGGAGTCAGGATTCCAACCACATGACAAACAATTGTAGAGTCCAGACTAAAAACAAATCAGGATTCCAGCATCATGACAAACAATGGTACAGTCCAGGGTAAAAACAAGTCAGGATTCCAGCCTCATGACAAACAATGGTACAGTCCAGGGAAAAGTCAAGTCAGGATTCCAGCATCATGACAAAAAAATGGTACAGTCCAGGGTAAAAAAGTGTCAGGATTCCAACCTCATGACAAACAATGGTACAGTCCATGCTAAAAAACAAGTCAGGATTCCAGCATCATGACAAACAATGGTACAGTACAGAGAAAAAACAAGTCAGAATTCCAGTCCTCATGACAAACAATGGTACAGTCCAGGGTAAAAACAAGTCAGGATTCCAGCATCATGACAAACAATGGTACAGTCCAGGGAAAAGTCAAGTCAGAATTCCAGTCTCATGACAAACAATGGTACAGTCCAGGGTAAAAAGTGTCAGGATTCCAACCTCATGACAAACAATGGTACAGTCCAGGGTTAAAAACAAGTGAGGATTCCAGCATCATGACAAACAATGGTACAGTCCAGGGGAAAAAAAAGTCAGGATATCAACCTCATAGTTAAAAATGGTAGAGTCCAGGGTAAAAAAGGAGTCAGGATTCCAGCAATATGACAAACAATGGTACAGTCCAGGGAAAAACAAGTCAGGATATCAGCCTCATAGTAAAAACATTGGTAGAGTCCAGGGTAAAAACGAGTCAGGATTCCAGCAACATGACAAACAATGGTACAGTCCAGGGAAAAACAAGTCAGGATATCAGCCTCATAGTAAAAACATTGTAGAGTCCATGGTAAAAACAAGTCAGGATTCCAGCCTCATGACAAACAATGGTACAGTCCAGAGTTAAAACAAGTCAGGATTCCAGCCTCATGACAAACAATGGTACAGTCCAGGGTAAAATCAAGTCAGGATTCCAGCCTCATGACAAACAATGGTACAGTCCATGGAAAAAAGGAGTCAGGATTTCAGTCCCATGGAAAACAATGGTGGAGTCCAGGGTAAAAAACGAGTCAGGATTCCAGCCTCATGGCAAACATTGGTACAGTCCAGGGTAAAAAGGTGTCAGGATTCCAGCCTCATGGCAAACATTGGTACAGTCCAGGGTAAAAAGGTGTCAGGATTTCAGTCTAAGTCTCATGGCAAACACTAGTGCAACCACCTGTTGCACTAGGTGGGATTCAACCTGATCCTACTGCATGGCAGGCAACAGTTCTATCACTGTACCACCAATTCCTTTGTACACTAGGCATTCTTGTTGCCATCACCTTGCCCTCTGAACTTTTCAAACCATGGAATTAAAAGCACATAGCAAACGAAGATCAAGAGACATGCTGAAGAGTTAAAAATGCCAGTAAAGAAACACTGATCACAAAAGACAGACATACAAACTCAAGGCAAAAAAAATGTAGAGTCCAGGCTAAAAACAAGTCAGGATTCCAGCATCATGACAAACAATGGTACAGTCCAGAGTAAAAACAAGTCAGGATTCCAGCCTCATGACAAACAATGGTAGAGTCCAGACTAAAAACAAATCAGGATTCCAGCATCATGACAAACAATGGTACAGTCCAGGGTAAAAACAAGTCAGGATTCCAGCATCACGACAAACAATGGTACAGTCCAGGGAAAAAACAAGTCAGAATTCCAATCCTCATGACAAACAATGGTACAGTCCAGGCTAAAAACAAGTCAGGATTCCAGCATCATGACAAACAATGGTATAGTCCATGGAAAAAAAAGTCAGAATTCCAGCCTCATGATAAGCAATGGTACAGTCCAGGGAAAAACAAGTCAGGATATCAGCCTCATAGTAAAAAATGGTAGAGTCCAGGGTAAAAAAGGAGTCAGGATTCCAGCATCATGACAAACAATGGTACAGTCCAGGCAAAAAGGAGTCAGGATACCAACAACATGACAAACAATGGTAGAGTCCAGACTAAAAACAAATCAGGATTCCAGCATCATGACAAACAATGGTACAGTCCAGAGTTAAAACAAGTCAGGATTCCAGCCTCATGACAAACAATGGTACAGTCCAGGGTAAAATCAAGTCAGGATTCCAGCCTCATGACAAACAATGGTACAGTCCATGGAAAAAAGGAGTCAGGATTTCAGTCCCATGGAAAACAATGGGGGAGTCCAGGCTAAAAACGAGTCAGGATTCCAGCCTCATGGCAAACATTGGTACAGTCCAGGGTAAAAAGGTGTCAGGATTCCAGCCTCATGGCAAACATTGGTACAGTCCAGGGTAAAAAGGTGTCAGGATTTCAGTCTAAGTCTCATGGTAAACACCTAGTGCAACCACCCTGTTACACTAGGTGGGATTCGAACCCTGATCCTACTGCATGGCAGGCAACAGTTCTATCACTGTACCACCAATTCCTTTGTACACTAGGCATTCTCGTTGCCATCACCTTGCCCCTCTGAACTTTTCAAACCATGGAATTAAAAAGCACATAGCAAACGAAGATCAAGAGACATGCTGAAGAGTTAAAAATGCCAGTAAAGAAACACTGATCACAAAAGACAGACATACAAACTCAAGGCAAAAAAATGGTAGAGTCCAGGCTAAAAACAAGTCAGGATTCCAGCATCATGACAAACAATGGTACAGTCCAGAGTAAAAACAAGTCAGGATTCCAGCCTCATGACAAACAATGGTAGAGTCCAGACTAAAAACAAACCAGGATTCCAGCATCATGACAAACAATGGTACAGTCCAGGGTAAAAACAAGTCAGGATTCCAGCATCATGACAAACAATGGTACAGTCCAGGAAAAAACAAGTCAGAATTCCAATCCTCATGACAAACAATGGTACAGTCCAGGCTAAAAACAAGTCAGGATTCCAGCATCATGACAAACAATAGTATAGTCCATTGAAAAAAAAGTCAGAATTCCAGCCTCATGATAAGCAATGGTACAGTCCAGAGAAAAACAAGTCAGGATATCAGCCTCATAGTAAAAAATGGTAGAGTCCAGGGTAAAAAAGGAGTCAGGATTCCAGCATCATGACAAAACAATGGTACAGTCCAGGCAAAAAGGAGTCAGGATACCAACAACATGACAAACAATGGTAGAGTCCAGACTAAAAACAAATCAGGATTCCAGCATCATGACAAACAATAGTACAGTCCAGGGTAAAAACAAGTCAGGAGTCCAGCATCATGACAAACAATGGTACAGTCCAGGGAAAAAACAAGTCAGAATTCCAATCCTCATGACAAACAATGGTACAGTCCAGGCTAAAAACAAGTCAGGATTCCAGCATCATGACAAACATTGGTACAGACCAGGGAAAAGTCAAGTCAGAATTCCAGTCTCATGACAAACAATGGTACAGACCAGGGTTAAAACAAGTGAGGATTCCAGCATCATAACAAACATTGGTACAGTCCAGGCTAAAAACAAGTCAGGATTCCAGCATCATGACAAACAATGGTACAGTCCAGGGGAAAAAAAGTCAGAATTCCAGCCTCATGGCAAACAATGGTACAGTCCAGGGAAAAACAAGTCAGGATATCAACCTCATAGTTAAAAATGGTAGAGTCCAGGGTAAAAAAAGGAGTCAGGATTCCAGCAATATGACAAACAATGGTACAGTCCAGGGAAAACAAGTCAGAATTCCAGCCTCATGACAAATAATGGTGCAGTCCAGGGAAAAACAAGTCAGGATATCAGCCTCATAGTAAAAACATTGTAGAGTCCAGGGTAAAAAGGAGTCAGGATTCCAACCTCATGACAAACAATGGTACAGTCCATGCTAAAAACAAGTCAGGATTCCAGCATCATGACAAACAATGGTACAGTACAGAGAAAAAACAAGTCAGAATTCCAATCCTCATGACAAACAATGGTACAGTCCAGGCTAAAAACAAATCAGGATTCCAGCATCATGACAAACAATGGTACAGTCCAGGGAAAAGTCAAGTCAGAATTCCAGTCTCATGACAAACAATAGTTCAGTCCAGGGTTAAAACAATTGAGGATTCCAGCATCATAACAAACATTGGTACAGTCCAGGCTAAAAACAAGTCAGGATTCCAGCCTCATGACAAACAATGGTACAGTCCAGGGAAAAGTCAAGTCAAGATTCCAGCATCATGACAAAAAAATGGTACAGTCCAGGGTAAAAAAGTGTCAGGATTCCAACCTCATGACAAACAATGGTACAGTCCAGGGTTAAAACAAGTGAGGATTCCAGCATCATAACAAACATTGGTACAGTCCAGGCTAAAAACAAGTCAGGATTCCAGCATCATGACAAACAATGGTACAGTCCAGGGGGGAAAAAAGTCAGGATATCAACCTCATAGTTAAAAATGGTAGAGTCCAGGGTAAAAAAGGAGTCAGGATTCCAGCAATATGACAAACAATGGTACAGTCCAGGGAAAAACAAGTCAGGATATCAGCCTCATAGTAAAAACATTGTAGAGTCCAGGGTAAGAAAGGAGTCAGGATTCCAACCTCATGACATACAATGGTACAGTCCAGGGAAAAGTCAAGTCAGGATTCCAGCATCATAACAAACATTGGTACAGTCCATGGTAAAAACAAGTCAGGATTCCAGCCTCATGACAAACAATGGTACAGTCCAGAGTTAAAACAAGTCAGGATTCCAGCCTCATGACAAACAATGGTACAGTCCAGGGAAAAGTCAAGTCTGGAATCCAGTCTCATGACAAACAATGGTATAGTCCAGGGTTAAAACAAGTCAGGATTCCAGCATCATGACAAAAAAATGGTACAGTCCAGGGAAAAACAAGTCAGGATATCAGCCTCATAGTAAACAATGGTAGAGTCCAGGGAAAACAGGAGTCAGGATTCCAGCATCATGACAAACAATGGTACAGTCCAGAGTAAAAACAAGTCAGAATTCCAGCCTCATGACAAGCAATGGTACAGTCCAGAGAAAAACAAACCAGGATTCCAGCATCATGACAAACAATGGTACAGTCCAGGGTAAAAACAAGTCAGAATTCCAGCCTCATGACAAGCAATGGTACAGTCCAGAGAAAAACAAGTCAGGATATCAGCGTCATAGTAAAAAATGGTAGAGTCCAGGGTAAAAAAGGAGTCAGGATTCCAGCATCATGACAAACAATGGTACAGTCCAGGGTAAAAAAAAGTCAGATTTCCAGCCTCATGACACACAATGGTACAGTCCAGGCAAAAAGGAGTCAGGATTCCAACCACATGACAAACAATGGTAGAGTCCAGACTAAAAACAAATCAGGATTCCAGCATCATGACAAACAATGGTACAGTCCAGGGTAAAAACAAGTCAGGATTCCAGCATCATGACAAACAATGGTACAGTCCAGGGAAAAAACAACTCAGAATTCCAATCCTCATGACAAACAATGGTACAGTCCAGGCTAAAAACAAGTCAGGATTCCAGCATCATGACAAACAATGGTACAGTCCAGGGAAAAGTCAAGTCAGGATTCCAGTCTCATGACAAACAATAGTACAGTCCAGGGTTTAAACAAGTGAGGATTCCAGCATCATAACAAACATTGGTACAGTCCAGGCTAAAAACAAGTCAGGATTCCAGCATCATGACAAACAATGGTATAGTCCATGGAAAAAAAGTCAGAATTCCAGCCTCATGATAAGCAATGGTACAGTCCAGAGAAAAACAAGTCAGGATATCAGCCTCATAGTAAAAAATGGTAGAGTCCAGGGTAAAAAAGGAGTCAGTATTCCAGCATCATGACAAACAATGGTACAGTCCAGGCAAAAAGGAGTCAGGATTCCAACCACATGACAAACAATTGTAGAGTCCAGGGAAAAGTCAAGTCAGAATTCCAGTCTCATGACAAACAATGGTACAGACCAGGGTTAAAACAAGTGAGGATTCCAGCATCATAACAAACATTGGTACAGTCCAGGCTAAAAACAAGTCAGGATTCCAGCATCATGACAAACAATGGTACAGTCCAGGGGGAAAAAAAGTCAGAATTCCAGCCTCATGGCAAACAATGGTACAGTCCAGGGAAAAACAAGTCAGGATATCAACCTCATAGTTAAAAATGGTAGAGTCCAGGGTAAAAAAGGAGTCAGGATTCCAGCAATATGACAAACAATGGTACAGTCCAGGGAAAAAACAAGTCAGAATTCCAGCCTCATGACAAATAATGGTGCAGTCCAGGGAAAAACAAGTCAGGATATCAGCCTCATAGTAAAAACATTGTAGAGTCCAGGGTAAAAAGGAGTCAGGATTCCAACCTCATGACAAACAATGGTACAGTCCAGGCAAAAATGAGTCAGGATTCCAACCACATGAAAAACAATGGTAGAGTCCAGACTAAAAACAAATCAGGATTCCAGCATCATGACAAACAATGGTACAGTCCAGGGTAAAAACAAGTCAGGATTCCAGCATCATGACAAACAATGGTACAGTCCAGGGAAAAACAAGTCAGAATTCCAATCCTCATGACAAACAATGGTACAGTCCAGGCTAAAAACAAGTCAGGATTCCAGCATCATGACAAACAATGGTATAGTCCATGGAATAAAAAAGTCAGAATTCCAGCCTCATGATAAGCAATGGTACAGTCCAGAGAAAAACAAGTCAGGATATCAGCCTCATAGTAAAAAATGGTAGAGTCCAGGGTAAAAAAGGAGTCAGGATTCCAGCATCATGACAAACAATGGTACAGTCCAGGCAAAAAGGAGTCAGGATACCAACCACATGACAAACAATGGTAGAGTCCAGACTAAAAACAAATCAGGATTCCAGCATCATGACAAACAATAGTACAGTCCAGGGTAAAAACAAGTCAGGATTCCAGCATCATGACAAACAATGGTAAAGTCCAGGGAAAAAACAAGTCAGAATTCCAATCCTCATGACAAACAATGGTACAGTCCAGGCTAAAAACAAGTCAGGATTCCAGCATCATGACAAAAAAAGGTACAGACCAGGGTTAAAACAAGTGAGGATTCCAGCATCATAACAAACATTGGTACAGTCCAGGCTAAAAACAAGTCAGGATTCCAGCATCATGACAAACAATGGTACAGTCCAGGGGGAAAAAAAGTCAGAATTCCAGCCTCATGACAAACAATGGTACAGTCCAGGGAAAAACAAGTCAGGATATCAACCTCATAGTTAAAAATGGTAGAGTCCAGGGTAAAAAAGGAGTCAGGATTCCAGCAATATGACAAACAATGGTACAGTCCAGGGAAAAAACAAGTCAGAATTCCAGCCTCATGACAAATAATGGTACAGTCCAGGGAAAAACAAGTCAGGATATCAGCCTCATAGTAAAAACATTGTAGAGTCCAGGGTAAAAAGGAGTCAGGATTCCAACCTCATGACAAACAATGGTACAGTCCAGGCAAAAAGGAGTCAGGATTCCAACCACATGACAAACAATGGTAGAGTCCAGACTAAAAACAAATCAGGATTCCAGCATCATGACAAACAATGGTACAGTCCAGGGAAAAGTCAAGTCAGGATTCCAGCATCATGACAAAAAAATGGTACAGTCCAGGGTAAAAATGTGTCAGGATTCCAACCTCATGACAAACAATGGTACAGTCCATGCTAAAAACAAGTCAGGATTCCAGCATCATGACAAACAATGGTACAGTACAGAGAAAAAACAAGTCAGAATTCCAATCCTCATGACAAACAATGGTACAGTCCAGGCTAAAAACAAGTCAGGATTCCAGCATCATGACAAACAATGGTACAGTCCAGGGAAAAGTCAAGACAGAATTCCAGTCTCATGACAAACAATAGTACAGTCCAGGGTTAAAACAATTGAGGATTCCAGCATCATAACAAACATTGGTACAGTCCAGGCTAAAAACAAGTCAGGATTCCAGCCTCATGACAAACAATGGTACAGTCCAGGGAAAAGTTAAGTCAGGATTCCAGCATCATGACAAAAAAAATGGTACAGTCCAGGGTAAAAAAGTGTCAGGATTCCAACCTCATGACAAACAATGGTACAGTCCAGGGTTAAAACAAGTGAGGATTCCAGCATCATAACAAACATTGGTACAGTCCAGGCTAAAAACAAGTCAGGATTCCAGCATCATGACAAACAATGGTACAGTCCAGGGGAAAAAAGTCAGGATATCAACCTCATAGTTAAAAATGGTAGAGTCCAGGGTAAAAAAGGAGTCAGGATTCCAGCAATATGACAAACAATGGTACAGTCCAGGGAAAAACAAGTCAGGATATCAGCCTCATAGTAAAAACATTGTAGAGTCCAGGGTAAAAAAGGAGTCAGGATTCCAACCTCATGACATACAATGGTACAGTCCAGGGAAAAGTCAAGTCAGGATTCCAGCATCATAACAAACATTGGTACAGTCCATGGTAAAAACAAGTCAGGATTCCAGCCTCATGACAAACAATGGTAAAGTCCAGAGTTAAAACAAGTCAGGATTCCAGCCTCATGACAAACAATGGTACAGTCCAGGGTAAAATCAAGTCAGGATTCCAGCCTCATGACAAACAATGGTACAGTCCATGGAAAAAAGGAGTCAGGATTTCAGTCCCATGGAAAACAATGGTGGAGTCCAGGCTAAAAACGAGTCAAGATTCCAGCCTCATGGCAAACATTGGTACAGTCCAGGGTAAAAAGGTGTCAGGATTCCAGCCTCATGGCAAACATTGGTACAGTCCAGGGTAAAAATGTGTCAGGATTTCAGTCTCAGTCTCATGGTAAACAACTAGTGTAACCACCCTGTTGCACTAGGTGGGATTCGAACCCTGATCCTACTGCATGGCAGGCAACAGTTCTATCACTGTACCACCAATTCCTTTGTACACTAGGCATTCTCGTTGCCATCACCTTGCCCCTCTGAACTTTTCAAACCATGGAATTAAAAAGCACATAGCAAACGAAGATGAAGAGACATGCTGAAGAGTTAAAAATGCCAGTAAAGAAACACTGATCACAAAAGACAGACATACAAACTCAAGGCAAAAAAATGGTAGAGTCCAGGCTAAAAACAAGTCAGGATTCCAGCATCATGACAAACAATGGTACAGACCAGGGAAAAGTCAAGTCAGGATTCCAGCCTCATGACAAACATTGGTACAGTCCAGGCTAAAAACAAGTCAGGATTCCAGCATCATGACAAACAATGGTACAGTCCAGGGGGAAAAAAAGTCAGAATTCCAGCCTCATGACAAACAATGGTACAGTCCAGGGAAAAACAAGTCAGGATATCAGCCTCATAGTAAAAACATTGTAGAGTCCAGGGTAAAAAAGGAGTCAGGATTCCAACCTCATGACAAACAATGGTACAGTCCAGGCAAAAAGGAGTCAGAATTCCAACCACATGACAAACAATGGTAGAGTCCAGACTAAAAACAAATCAGGATTCCAGCATCATGACAAACAATGGTACAGTCCAAGGAAAAGTCAAGTCAGGATTCCAGCATCATGACAAAAAATGGTACAGTCCAGGGTAAAAAAGTGTCAGGATTCCAACCTCATGACAAACAATGGTACAGTCCAGGCTAAAAACAAGTCAGGATTCCAGCATCATGACAAACAATGGTACAGTCCAGAGTAAAAACAAGTCAGGATATCAACCTCATAGTTAAAAATGGTAGAGTCCAGGGTAAAAAAGGAGTCAGAATTCCAGCCTCATGACAAACAATGGTACAGTCCAGGGAAAAACAAGTCAGGATATCAGCCTCATAGTAAAAACATTGTAGAGTCCAGGGTAAAAAAGGAGTCAGGATTCCAACCTCATGACAAACAATGGTACAGTCCAGGCAAAAAGGAGTCAGGATTCCAACCACATGACAAACAATGGTAGAGTCCAGGCTAAAAACAAGTCAGGATTCCAGCATCATGACAAACAATGGTACAGTCCAGGGAAAAACAAGTCATAATATCAGCCTCATAGTAAAAACATTGTAGAGTCCAGGGTAAAAAGGAGTCAGGATTCCAACCTCATGACAAACAATGGTACAGTCCAGGCAAAAAGGAGTCAGGATTCCAACCACATGACAAACAATGGTAGAGTCCAGACTAAAAACAAATCAGGATTCCAGCATCATGACAAACAATGGTACAGTCCAGAGTAAAAACAAGTCAGGATTCCAGCCTCATGACAAACAATGGTACAGTCCAGGGAAAAGTCAAGTCAGGATTCCAGCCTCATGACAAACAATGGTACAGTCCAGGGAAAAGTCAAGTGAGGATTCCAGCATCATGACAAAAAAATGGTACAGGCCAGGGTAAAAAAGTGTCAGGATTCCAACCTCATGACAAACAATGGTACAGTCCAGGCTACAAACAAGTCAGGATTCCAGCATCATGACAAACAATGGTACAGTCCAGAGAAAAAACAAGTCAGAATTCCAATCCTCATGACAAACAATGGTACAGTCCAGGCTAAAAACAAGTCAGGATTCCAGCATCATGACAAACAATGGTACAGTCCAGGTAAAAGGTCAAGTCAGAATTCCAGTCTCATGACAAACAATGGTACAGTCCAGGGTTAAAACAAGTGAGGATTCCAGCATCATAACAAACATTGGTACAGTCCAGGCTAAAAACAAGTCAGGATTCCAGCCTCATGACAAACAATGGTACAGTCCAGGGAAAAGTCAAGTCAGGATTCCAACATCATGACAAAAAAATGGTACAGTCCAGGGTAAAAATGTGTCAGGATTCCAACCTCATGACAAACAATGGAACAGTCCAGGGTTAAAACAAGTGAGGATTCCAGCATCATAACAAACATTGGTACAGTCCAGGCTAAAAACAAGTCAGGATTCCAGCATCATGACAAACAATGGTACAGTCCAGGGGGAAAAAAAGTCAGAATTCCAGCCTCATGACAAACAATGGTACAGTCCAGGGAAAAACAAGTCAGGATATCAACCTCATAGTTAAAAATGGTAGAGTCCAGGGTAAAGAAGGAGTCAGGATTCCAGCAATATGACAAACAATGGTACAGTCCAGGGAAAAAACAAGTCAGAATTCCAGCCTCATGACAAACAATGGTACAGTCCAGAGAAAAAACAAGTCAGAATTCCAATCCTCATGACAAACAATGGTACAGTCCAGGCTAAAATCAAGTCAGGATTCCAGCATCATGTCAAACAATGGTACAGTCCAGGGAAAAGTCAAGTCAGAATTCCAGTCTCATGACAAACAATGGTACAGTCCAGGGTTAAAACAAGTGAGGATTCCAGCATCATAACAAACATTGGTACAGTCCAGGCTAAAAACAAGTCAGGATTCCAGCCTCATGACAAACAACGGTACAGTCCAGGGAAAAGTCAAGTCAGGATTCCAACATCATGACAAAAAAATGGTACAGTCCAGGGTAAAAAAGTGTCAGGATTCCAACCTCATGACAAACAATGGTACAGTCCAGGGAAAAACAAGTCAGGATATCAACCTCATAGTTAAAAATGGTAGAGTCCAGGGTAAAGAAGGAGTCAGGATTCCAGCAATATGACAAACAATGGTACAGTCCAGGCTAAAAACAAATCAGGATTCCAGCATCATGACAAACAATGGTACAGTCCAGAGAAAAAACAAGTCAGAATTCCAATCCTCATGACAAACAATGGTACAGTCCAGGCTAAAAACAAGTCAGGATTCCAGCATCATGACAAACAATGGTACAGTCCAGGGAAAAGTCAAGTCAGAATTCCAGTCTCATGACAAACAATGGTACAGTCCAGGGTTAAAACAAGTGAGGATTCCAGCATCATAACAAACATTGGTAGAGTCCAGGCTAAAAACAAGTCAGGACTCCAGCCTCATGACAAACAATGGTACAGTCCAGGGAAAAGTCAAGTCAGGATTCCAACATCATGACAAAAAAATGGTACAGTCCAGGGTAAAAAAAGTGTCAGGATTCCAACCTCATGACAAACAATGGTACAGTCCAGGGTTAAAACAAGTGAGGATTCCAGCATCATAACAAACATTGGTACAGTCCAGGCTAAAAACAAGTCAGGATTCCAGCATCATGACAAACAATGGTACAGTCCAGGGGAAAAAAGTCAGAATTCCAGCCTCATGACAAACAATGGTACAGTCCAGGGAAAAACAAGTCAGGATATCAACCTCATAGTTAAAAATGGTAGAGTCCAGGGTAAAAAAGGAGTCAGGATTCCAGCAAAATGACAAACAATGGTACAGTCCAGGAAAAAACAAGTCAGAATTCCAGCCTCATGACAAACAATGGTACAGTCCAGGGAAAAACAAGTCAGGATATCAGCCTCATAGTAAAAACATTGTAGAGTCCAGGGTAAAAAAGGAGTCAGGATTCCAACCTCATGACAAACAATGGTACAGTCCAGGCAAAAAGGAGTCAGAATTCCAACCACATGACAAACAATGGTAGAGTCCAGACTAAAAACAAATCAGGATTCCAGCATCATGACAAACAATGGTACAGTCCAGAGTAAAAACAAGTCAGGATTCCAGCCTCATGACAAACAATGGTACAGTCCAGGGAAAAGTCAAGTCAGGATTCCAGCATCATGACAAAAAATGGTACAGTCCAGGGTAAAAAAGTGTCAGGATTCCAACCTCATGACAAACAATGGTACAGTCCAGGCTAAAAACAAGTCAGGATTCCAGCATCATGACAAACAATGGTACAGTCCAGAGTAAAAACAAGTCAGGATATCAACCTCATAGTTAAAAATGGTAGAGTCCAGGGTAAAAAAGGAGTCAGAATTCCAGCCTCATGACAAACAATGGTACAGTCCAGGGAAAAACAAGTCAGGATATCAGCCTCATAGTAAAAACATTGTAGAGTCCAGGGTAAAAAAGGAGTCAGGATTCCAACCTCATGACAAACAATGGTACAGTCCAGGCAAAAAGGAGTCAGGATTCCAACCACATGACAAACAATGGTGAGTCCAGGCTAAAAACAAGTCAGGATTCCAGCATCATGACAAACAATGGTACAGTCCAGGGAAAAACAAGTAAGGATATCAGCCTCATAGTAAAAACATTGTAGAGTCCAGGGTAAAAAGGAGTCAGGATTCCAACCTCATGACAAACAATGGTACAGTCCAGGCAAAAAGGAGTCAGGATTCCAACCACATGACAAACAATGGTACAGTCCAGAGTAAAAACAAGTCAGGATTCCAGCCTCATGACAAACAATGGTACAGTCCAGGGAAAAGTCATGTCAGGATTCCAGCCTCATGACAAACAGTGGTACAGTCCAGGGAAAAGTCAAGTCAGGATTCCAGCATCATGACAAAAAAATGGTACAGTCCAGGGAAAAAAGTGTCAGGATTCCAACCTCATGACAAACAATGGTACAGTCCAGGCTACAAACAAGTCAGGATTCCAGCATCATGACAAACAATGGTACAGTCCAGAGAAAAAACAAGTCAGAATTCCAATCCTCATGACAAACAATGGTACAGTCCAGGCTAAAAACAAGTCAGGATTCCAGCATCATGACAAACAATGGTACAGTCCAGGGAAAAGTCAAGTCAGAATTCCAGTCTCATGACAAACAATGGTACAGTCCAGGGTTAAAACAAGTGAGGATTCCAGCATCATAACAAACATTGGTACAGTCCAGGCTAAAAACAAGTCAGGATTCCAGCCTCATGACAAACAATGGTACAGTCCAGGAAAAGTCAAGTCAGGATTCCAACATCATGACAAAAAAATGGTACAGTCCAGGGTAAAAATGTGTCAGGATTCCAACCTCATGACAAACAATGGTACAGTCCAGGGTTAAAACAAGTGAGGATTCCAGCATCATAACAAACATTGGTACAGTCCAGGCTAAAAACAAGTCAGGATTCCAGCATCATGACAAACAATGGTACAGTCCAGGGGGGAAAAAAGTCAGAATTCCAGCCTCATGACAAACAATGGTACAGTCCAGGGAAAAACAAGTCAGGATATCAACCTCATAGTTAAAAATGGTAGAGTCCAGGGTAAAGAAGGAGTCAGGATTCCAGCAATATGACAAACAATGGTACAGTCCAGGGAAAAAACAAGTCAGAATTCCAGCCTCATGACAAACAATGGTACAGTCCAGAGAAAAAACAAATCAGAATTCCAATCCTCATGACAAACAATGGTACAGTCCAGGCTAAAAACAAGTCAGGATTCCAGCATCATGACAAACAATGGTACAGTCCAGGGAAAAGTCAAGTCAGAATTCCAGTCTCATGACAAACAATGGTACAGTCCAGGGTTAAAACAAGTGAGGATTCCAGCATCATAACAAACATTGGTACAGTCCAGGCTAAAAACAAGTCAGGATTCCAGCCTCATGACAAACAACGGTACAGTCCAGGGAAAAGTCAAGTCAGGATTCCAACATCATGACAAAAAAAATGGTACAGTCCAGGGTAAAAAAGTGTCAGGATTCCAACCTCATGACAAACAATGGTACAGTCCAGGGAAAAACAAGTCAGGATATCAACCTCATAGTTAAAAATGGTAGAGTCCAGGGTAAAGAAGGAGTCAGGATTCCAGCAATATGACAAACAATGGTACAGTCCAGGCTAAAAACAAGTCAGGATTCCAGCATCATGACAAACAATGGTACAGTCCAGAGAAAAAACAAGTCAGAATTCCAATCCTCATGACAAACAATGGTACAGTCCAGGCTAAAAACAAGTCAGGATTCCAGCATCATGACAAACAATGGTACAGTCCAGGGAAAAGTCAAGTCAGAATTCCAGTCTCATGACAAACAATGGTACAGTCCAGGGTTAAAACAAGTGAGGATTCCAGCATCATAACAAACATTGGTAGAGTCCAGGCTAAAAACAAGTCAGGATTCCAGCCTCATGACAAACAATGGTACAGTCCAGGGAAAAGTCAAGTCAGGATTCCAACATCATGACAAAAAAATGGTACAGTCCAGGGTAAAAAAGTGTCAGGATTCCAACCTCATGACAAACAATGGTACAGTCCAGGGTTAAAACAAGTGAGGATTCCAGCATCATAACAAACATTGGTACAGTCCAGGCTAAAAACAAGTCAGGATTCCAGCATCATGACAAACAATGGTACAGTCCAGGGGGAAAAAAAGTCAGAATTCCAGCCTCATGACAAACAATGGTACAGTCCAGGGAAAAACAAGTCAGGATATCAACCTCATAGTTAAAAATGGTAGAGTCCAGGGTAAAAAAGGAGTCAGGATTCCAGCAAAATGACAAACAATGGTACAGTCCAGGGAAAAAACAAGTCAGAATTCCAGCCTCATGACAAACAATGGTACAGTCCAGGGAAAAACAAGTCAGGATATCAGCCTCATAGTAAAAACATTGTAGAGTCCAGGGTAAAAAAGGAGTCAGGATTCCAACCTCATGACAAACAATGGTACAGTCCAGGCAAAAAGGAGTCAGGATTCCAACCACATGACAAACAATGGTAGAGTCCAGACTAAAAACAAATCAGGATTCCAGCATCATGACAAACAATGGTACAGTCCAGAGTAAAAACAAGTCAGGATTCCAGCCTCATGACAAACAATGGTACAGTCCAGGGAAAAGTCAAGTCAGGATTCCAGCATCATGACAAAAAATGGTACAGTCCAGGGTAAAAAAGTGTCAGGATTCCAACCTCATGACAAACAATGGTACAGTCCAGGCTAAAAACAAGTCAGGATTCCAGCATCATGACAAACAATGGTACAGTCCAGAGTAAAAACAAGTCAGGATATCAACCTCATAGTTAAAAATGGTAGAGTCCAGGGTAAAAAAGGAGTCAGAATTCCAGCCTCATGACAAACAATGGTACAGTCCAGGGAAAAACAAGTCAGGATATCAGCCTCATAGTAAAAACATTGTAGAGTCCAGGGTAAAAAAGGAGTCAGGATTCCAACCTCATGACAAACAATGGTACAGTCCAGGCAAAAAGGAGTCAGGATTCCAACCACATGACAAACAATGGTAGAGTCCAGGCTAAAAACAAGTCAGGATTCCAGCATCATGACAAACAATGGTACAGTCCAGGGAAAAACAAGTCAGGATATCAGCCTCATAGTAAAAACATTGTAGAGTCCAGGGTAAAAAGGAGTCAGGATTCCAACCTCATGACAAACAATGGTACAGTCCAGGCAAAAAGGAGTCAGGATTCCAACCACATGACAAACAATGGTACAGTCCAGAGTAAAAACAAGTCAGGATTCCAGCCTCATGACAAACAATGGTACAGTCCAGGGAAAAGTCAAGTCAGGATTCTAGCCTCATGACAAACAATGGTACAGTCCAGGGAAAAGTCAAGTCAGGATTCCAGCATCATGACAAAAAAATGGTACAGTCCAGGGTAAAAAAGTGTCAGGATTCCAACCTCATGACAAACAATGGTACAGTCCAGGCTACAAACAAGTCAGGATTCCAGCATCATGACAAACAATGGTACAGTCCAGAGAAAAAACAAGTCAGAATTCCAGTCTCATGACAAACAATGGTACAGTCCAGGGTTAAAACAAGTGAGGATTCCAGCATCATAACAAACATTGGTACAGTCCAGGCTAAAAACAAGTCAGGATTCCAGCCTCATGACAAACAATGGTACAGTCCAGGGTAAAAAAGTGTCAGGATTCCAACCTCATGACAAACAATGGTACAGTCCAGGGTTAAAACAAGTGAGGATTCCAGCATCATAACAAACATTGGTACAGTCCAGGCTAAAAACAAGTCAGGATTCCAGCATCATGACAAACAATGGTACAGTCCAGGGAAAATTCAAGTCAGGATTCCAGCATCATGACAAAAAAATGGTACAGTCCAGGGTAAAAAAGTGTCAGGATTCCAACCTCATGACAAACAATGGTACAGTCCAGGCTAAAAACAAGTCAGGATTCCAGCATCATGACAAACAATGGTACAGTCCAGAGAAAAAACAAGTCAGAATTCCAATCCTCATGACAAACAATGGTACAGTCCAGGCTAAAAACAAGTCAGGATTCCAGCATCATGACAAACAATGGTACAGTCCAGGGAAAAGTCAAGTCAGAATTCCAGTCTCATGACAAACAATGGTACAGTCCAGGGTTAAAACAAGTGAGGATTCCAGCATCATAACAAACATTGGTACAGTCCAGGCTAAAAACAAGTCAGGATTCCAGCCTCATGACAAACAATGGTACAGTCCAGGGAAAAGTCAAGTCAGGATTCCAACATCATGACAAAAAAATGGTACAGTCCAGGGTAAAAAAGTGTCAGGATTCCAACCTCATGACAAACAATGGTACAGTCCAGGGTTAAAACAAGTGAGGATTCCAGCATCATAACAAACATTGGTACAGTCCAGGCTAAAAACAAGTCAGGATTCCAGCATCATGACAAACAATGGTACAGTCCAGGGGGAAAAAAAGTCAGAATTCCAGCCTCATGACAAACAATGGTACAGTCCAGGGAAAAACAAGTCAGGATATCAACCTCAAAGTTAAAAATGGTAGAGTCCAGGGTAAAAAAGGAGTCAGGATTCCAGCAATATGACAAACAATGGTACAGTCCAGGGAAAAAACAAGTCAGAATTCCAGCCTCATGACAAACAATGGTACAGTCCAGGGAAAAACAAGTCAGGATATCAGCCTCATAGTAAAAACATTGTAGAGTCCAGGGTAAAAAAGGAGTCAGGATTCCAACCTCATGACAAACAATGGTACAGTCCAGGCAAAAAGGAGTCAGGATTCCAACCACATGACAAACAATGGTAGAGTCCAGACTAAAAACAAATCAGGATTCCAGCATCATGACAAACAATGGTACAGACCAGAGTAAAAACAAGTCAGGATTCCAGCCTCATGACAAACAATGGTACAGTCCAGGGAAAAGTCAAGTCAGGATTCCAGCATCATGACAAAAAATGGTACAGTCCAGGGTAAAAAAGTGTCAGGATTCCAACCTCATGACAAACAATGGTACAGTCCAGGCTAAAAACAAGTCAGGATTCCAGCATCATGACAAACAATGGTACAGTCCAGAGTAAAAACAAGTCAGGATATCAACCTCATAGTTAAAAATGGTAGAGTCCAGGGTAAAAAAGGAGTCAGAATTCCAGCCTCATGACAAACAATGGTACAGTCCAGGGAAAAACAAGTCAGGATATCAGCCTCATAGTAAAAACATTGTAGAGTCCAGGGTAAAAAAGGAGTCAGGATTCCAACCTCATGACAAACAATGGTACAGTCCAGTCAAAAAGGAGTCAGGATTCCAACCACATGACAAACAATGGTAGAGTCCAGGCTAAAAACAAGTCAGGATTCCAGCATCATGACAAACAATGGTACAGTCCAGGGAAAAACAAGTCAGGATATCAGCCTCATAGTAAAAATATTGTAGAGTCCAGGGTAAAAAGGAGTCAGGATTCCAACCTCATGACAAACAATGGTACAGTCCAGGCAAAAAGGAGTCAGGATTCCAACCACATGACAAACAATGGTAGAGTCCAGACTAAAAACAAATCAGAATTCCAGCATCATGACAAACAATGGTACAGTCCAGAGTAAAAACAAGTCAGGATTCCAGCCTCATGACAAACAATGGTACAGTCCAGGGAAAAGTCAAGTCAGGATTCCAGCATCATGACAAAAAAATGGTACAGTCCAGGGTAAAAAAGTGTCAGGATTCCAACCTCATGACAAACAATGGTACAGTCCAGGGAAAAGTCAAGTCAGAATTCCAGTCTCATGACAAACAATGGTACAGTCCAGGGTTAAAACAAGTGAGGATTCCAGCATCATAACAAACATTGGTACAGTCCAGGCTAAAAACAAGTCAAGATTCCAGCCTCATGACAAACAATGGTACAGTCCAGGGGGAAAAAAAGTCAGAATTCCAGCCTCATGACAAACAATGGTACAGTCCAGAGAAAAAACAAGTCAGAATTCCAATCCTCATGACAAACAATGGTACAGTCCAGGCTAAAAACAAGTCAGGATTCCAGCATCATGACAAACAATGGTACAGTCCAGGGAAAAGTCAAGTCAGAATTCCAGTCTCATGACAAACAATGGTACAGTCCAGGGTTAAAACAAGTGAGGATTCCAGCATTATAACAAACATTGGTACAGTCCAGGCTAAAAACAAGTCAAGATTCCAGCCTCATGACAAACAATGGTACAGTCCAGGGGGAAAAAAAGTCAGAATTCCAGCCTCATGACAAACAATGGTACAGTCCAGGGTAAAAAAGTGTCAGGATTCCAACCTCATGACAAACAATGGTACAGTCCAGGGTTAAAACAAGTGAGGATTCCAGCATCATAACAAACATTGGTACAGTCCAGGCTAAAAACAAGTCAGGATTCCAGCATCATGACAAACAATGGTACAGTCCAGGGAAAATTCAAGTCAGGATTCCAGCATCATGACAAAAAATGGTACAGTCCAGGGTAAAAAAGTGTCAGGATTCCAACCTCATGACAAACAATGGTACAGTCCAGGCTAAAAACAAGTCAGGATTCCAGCATCATGACAAACAATGGTACAGTCCAGGGAAAAGTCAAGTCAGAATTCCAGTCTCATGACAAACAATGGTACAGTCCAGGGTTAAAACAAGTGAGGATTCCAGCATCATAACAAACATTGGTACAGTCCAGGCTAAAAACAAGTCAGGATTCCAGCCTCATGACAAACAATGGTACAGTCCAGGGAAAAGTCAAGTCAGGATTCCAACATCATGACAAAAAAATGGTACAGTCCAGGGTAAAAAAGTGTCAGGATTCCAACCTCATGACAAACAATGGTACAGTCCAGGGTTAAAACAAGTGAGGATTCCAGCATCATAACAAACATTGGTACAGTCCAGGCTAAAAACAAGTCAGGATTCCAGCTTCATGACAAACAATGGTACAGTCCAGGGGGAAAAAATGTCAGAATTCCAGCCTCATGACAAACAATGGTACAGTCCAGGGAAAAACAAGTCAGGATATCAACCTCATAGTTAAAAATGGTAGAGTCCAGGGTAAAAAAGGAGTCAGGATTCCAGCAATATGACAAACAATGGTACAGTCCAGGGAAAAAACAAGTCAGAATTCCAGCCTCATGACAAACAATGGTACAGTCCAGGGAAAAACAAGTCAGGATATCAGTCTCATAGTAAAAACATTGTAGAGTCCAGGGTAAAAAAGGAGTCAGGATTCCAACCTCATGACAAACAATGGTACAGTCCAGGCAAAAAAGGAGTCAGGATTCCAACCACATGACAAACAATGGTAGAGTCCAGACTAAAAACAAATCAGGATTCCAGCATCATGACAAACAATGGTACAGTCCAGAGTAAAAACAAGTCAGGATTCCAGCCTCATGACAAACAATGGTACAGTCCAGGGAAAAGTCAAGTCAGGATTCCAGCATCATGACAAAAAATCGTACAGTCCAGGGTAAAAAAAGTGTCAGGATTCCAACCTCATGACAAACAATGGTACAGTCCAGGCTAAAAACAAGTCAGGATTCCAGCATCATGACAAACAATGGTACAGTCCAGAGTAAAAACAAGTCAGGATATCAACCTCATAGTTAAAAATGGTAGAGTCCAGGGTAAAAAAGGAGTCAGAATTCTAGCCTCATGACAAACAATGGTACAGTCCAGGGAAAAACAAGTCAGGATATCAGCCTCATAGTAAAAACATTGTAGAGTCCAGGGTAAAAAGGAGTCAGGATTCCAACCTCATGACAAACAATGGTACAGTCCAGGCAAAAAGGAGTCAGGATTCCAACCACATGACAAACAATGGTAGAGTCCAGACTAAAAACAAATCAGGATTCCAGCATCATGACAAACAATGGTACAGTCCAGAGTAAAAACAAGTCAGGATTCCAGCCTCATGACAAACAATGGTACAGTCCAGGGAAAAGTCAAGTCAGGATTCCAGCATCATGACAAAAAAATGGTACAGTCCAGGGTAAAAAAGTGTCAGGATTCCAACCTCATGACAAACAATGGTACAGTCCAGGCTACAAACAAGTCAGGATTCCAGCATCATGACAAACAATGGTACAGTCCAGAGAAAAAACAAATCAGAATTCCAATCCTCATGACAAACAATGGTACAGTCCAGGCTAAAAACAAGTCAGGATTCCAGCATCATGACAAACAATGGTACAGTCCAGGGAAAAGTCAAGTCAGAATTCCAGTCTCATGACAAACAATGGTACAGTCCAGGGTTAAAACAAGTGAGGATTCCAGCATCATAACAAACATTGGTACAGTCCAGGCTAAAAACAAGTCAGGATTCCAGCCTCATGACAAACAATGGTACAGTCCAGGGAAAAGTCAAATCAGGATTCCAACATCATGACAAAAAAATGGTACAGTCCAGGGTAAAAAAGTGTCAGGATTCCAACCTCATGACAAACAATGGTACAGTCCAGGGTTAAAACAAGTGAGGATTCCAGCATCATAACAAACATTGGTACAGTCCAGGCTAAAAACAAGTCAGGATTCCAGCATCATGACAAACAATGGTACAGTCCAGGGTAAAAACAAGTCAGGATTCCAGCCTCATGACAAACAATGGTACAGTCCAGGGAAAAACAAGTCAGGATATCAACCTCATAGTTAAAAATGGTAGAGTCCAGGGTAAAAAAGGAGTCAGGATTCCAGCAATATGACAAACAATGGTACAGTCCAGGGAAAAAACAAGTCAGAATTCCAGCCTCATGACAAACAATGGTACAGTCCAGGGAAAAACAAGTCAGGATATCAGCCTCATAGTAAAAACATTGTAGAGTCCAGGGTAAAAAAGGAGTCAGGATTCCAACCTCATGACAAACAATGGTACAGTCCAGGCAAAAGGAGTCAGGATTCCAACCACATGACAAACAATGGTAGAGTCCAGGCTAAAAACAAGTCAGGATTCCAGCATCATGACAAACAATGGTACAGTCCAGGGAAAAACAAGTCAGGATATCAGCCTCATAGTAAAAACATTGTAGAGTCCAGGGTAAAAAAGAGTCAGGATTCCAACCTCATGACAAACAATGGTACAGTCCAGGCAAAAAGGAGTCAGGATTCCAACCACATGACAAACAATGGTAGAGTCCAGACTAAAAACAAATCAGGATTCCAGCATCATGACAAACAATGGTACAGTCCAGAGTAAAAACAAGTCAGGATTCCAGCCTCATGACAAACAATGGTACAGTCCAGGGAAAAGTCAAGTCAGGATTCCAGCATCATGACAAAAAAATGGTACAGTCCAGGGTAAAAAGTGTCAGGATTCCAACCTCATGACAAACAATGGTACAGTCCAGGCTACAAACAAGTCAGGATTCCAGCATCATGACAAACAATGGTACAGTCCAGAGAAAAAAACAAATCAGAATTCCAATCCTCATGACAAACAATGGTACAGTCCAGGCTAAAAACAAGTCAGGATTCCAGCATCATGACAAACAATGGTACAGTCCAGGGAAAAGTCAAGTCAGAATTCCAGTCTCATGACAAACAATGGTACAGTCCAGGGTTAAAACAAGTGAGGATTCCAGCATCATAACAAACATTGGTACAGTCCAGGCTAAAAACAAGTCAGGATTCCAGCCTCATGACAAACAATGGTACAGTCCAGGGAAAAGTCAAATCAGGATTCCAACATCATGACAAAAAAATGGTACAGTCCAGGGTAAAAAAGTGTCAGGATTCCAACCTCATGACAAACAATGGTACAGTCCAGGGTTAAAACAAGTGAGGATTCCAGCGTCATAACAAACATTGGTACAGTCCAGGCTAAAAACAAGTCAGGATTCCAGCATCATGACAAACAATGGTACAGTCCAGGGGGAAAAAAAGTCAGAATTCCAGCCTCATGACAAACAATGGTACAGTCCAGGGAAAAACAAGTCAGGATATCAACCTCATAGTTAAAAATGGTAGAGTCCAGGGTAAAAAAGGAGTCAAGATTCCAGCAATATGACAAACAATGGTACAGTCCAGGGAAAAAACAAGTCAGAATTCCAGCCTCATGACAAACAATGGTACAGTCCAGGGAAAAACAAGTCAGGATATCAGCCTCATAGTAAAAACATTGTAGAGTCCAGGGTAAAAAAGGAGTCAGGATTCCAACCTCATGACAAACAATGGTACAGTCCAGGCAAAAGGAGTCAGGATTCCAACCACATGACAAACAATGGTAGAGTCCAGACTAAAAACAAATCAGGATTCCAGCATCATGACAAACAATGGTACAGTCCAGAGTAAAAACAAGTCAGGATTCCAGCCTCATGACAAACAATGGTACAGTCCAGGGAAAAGTCAAGTCAGGATTCCAGCATCATGACAAAAAAATGGTACAGTCCAGGGTAAAAAAGTGTCAGGATTCCAACCTCATGACAAACAATGGTACAGTCCAGAGTAAAAACAAGTCAGGATATCAACCTCATAGTTAAAAATGGTAGAGTCCAGGGTAAAAAAGGAGTCAGAATTCCAGCCTCATGACAAACAATGGTACAGTCCAGGGAAAAACAAGTCAGGATATCAGCCTCATAGTAAAAACATTGTAGAGTCCAGGGTAAAAAGGAGTCAGGATTCCAACCTCATGACAAACAATGGTACAGTCCAGGCAAAAAGGAGTCAGGATTCCAACCACATGACAAACAATGGTAGAGTCCAGACTAAAAACAAATCAGGATTCCAGCATCATGACAAACAATGGTACAGTCCAGAGTAAAAACAAGTCAGGATTCCAGCCTCATGACAAACAATGGTACAGTCCAGGGAAAAGTCAAGTCAGGATTCCAGCATCATGACAAAAAATGGTACAGTCCAGGGTAAAAAAGTGTCAGGATTCCAACCTCATGACAAACAATGGTACAGTCCAGGCTACAAACAAGTCAGGATTCCAGCATCATGACAAACAATGGTACAGTCCAGAGAAAAAACAAGTCAGAATTCCAATCCTCATGACAAACAATGGTACAGTCCAGGCTAAAAACAAGTCAGGATTCCAGCATCATGACAAACAATGGTACAGTCCAGGGAAAGGTCAAGTCAGAATTCCAGTCTCATGACAAACAATGGTACAGTCCAGGGTTAAAACAAGTGAGGATTCCAGCATCATAACAAACATTGGTACAGTCCAGGCTAAAAACAAGTCAGGATTCCAGCCTCATGACAAACAATTTTACAGTCCAGGGAAATGTCAAATCAGGATTCCAACATCATGACAAAAAAATGGTACAGTCCAGGGTAAAAAAGTGTCAGGATTCCAACCTCATGACAAACAATGGTACAGTCCAGGGTTAAAACAAGTGAGGATTCCAGCATCATAACAAACATTGGTACAGTCCAGGCTAAAAACAAGTCAGGATTCCAGCATCATGACAAACAATGGTACAGTCCAGGGGGAAAAAAAGTCAGAATTCCAGCCTCATGACAAACAATGGTACAGTCCAGGGAAAAACAAGTCAGGACATCAACCTCATAGTTAAAAATGGTAGAGTCCAGGGTAAAAAAGGAGTCAGGATTCCAGCAATATGACAAACAATGGTACAGTCCAGGGAAAAAACAAGTCAGAATTCCAGCCTCATGACAAACAATGGTACAGTCCAGGGAAAAACAAGTCAGGATATCAACCTCATAGTTAAAAATGGTAGAGTCCAGGGTAAAAAAGGAGTCAGGATTCCAGCAATATGACAAACAATGGTACAGTCCAGGGAAAAAACAAGTCAGAATTCCAGCCTCATGACAAACAATGGTACAGTCCAGGGAAAAACAAGTCAGGATATCAGCCTCATAGTAAAAACATTGTAGAGTCCAGGGTAAAAAAGGAGTCAGGATTCCAACCTCATGACAAACAATGGTACAGTCCAGGCAAAAAGGAGTCAGGATTCCAACCACATGACAAACAATGGTAGAGTCCAGACTAAAAACAAATCAGGATTCCAGCATCATGACAAACAATGGTACAGTCCAGAGTAAAAACAAGTCAGGATTCCAGCCCCATGACAAACAATGGTACAGTCCAGGGAAAAGTCAAGTCAGGATTCCAGCATCATGACAAAAAAATGGTACAGTCCAGGGTAAAAAAGTGTCAGGATTCCAACCTCATGACAAACAATGGTACAGTCCAGGCTACAAACAAGTCAGGATTCCAGCATCATGACAAACAATGGTACAGTCCAGAGAAAAAACAAGTCAGAATTCCAATCCTCATGACAAACAATGGTACAGTTAAGGCTAAAAACAAGTCAGGATTCCAGCATCATGACAAACAATGGTACAGTCCAGGGAAAAGTCAAGTCAGAATTCCAGTCTCATGACAAACAATGGTACAGTCCAGGGTTAAAACAAGTGAGGATTCCAGCATCATAACAAACATTGGTACAGTCCAGGCTAAAAACAAGTCAGGATTCCAGCCTCATGACAAACAATGGTACAGTCCAGGGAAAAGTCAAGTCAGGATTCCAACATCATGACAAAAAAATGGTACAGTCCAGGGTAAAAAAGTGTCAGGATTCCAACCTCATGACAAACAATGGTACAGTCCAGGGTTAAAACAAGTGAGGATTCCAGCATCATAACAAACATTGGTACAGTCCAGGCTAAAAACAAGTCAGGATTCCAGCATCATGACAAACAATGGTACAGTCCAGGGGAAAAAAGTCAGAATTCCAGCCTCATGACAAACAATGGTACAGTCCAGGGAAAAACAAGTCAGGATATCAACCTCATAGTTAAAAATGGTAGAGTCCAGGGTAAAAAAGGAGTCAGGATTCCAGCAATATGACAAACAATGGTACAGTCCAGGGAAAAACAAGTCAGAATTCCAGCCTCATGACAAACAATGGTACAGTCCAGGGAAAAACAAGTCAGGATATCAGCCTCATAGTAAAAACATTGTAGAGTCCAGGGTAAAAAAAGGAGTCAGGATTCCAACCTCATGACAAACAATGGTACAGTCCAGGCAAAAAGGAGTCAGGATTCCAACCACATGACAAACAATGGTAGAGTCCAGGCTAAAAACAAATCAGGATTCCAGCATCATGACAAACAATGGTACAGTCCAGAGTAAAAACAAGTCAGGATTCCAGCCTCATGACAAACAATGGTACAGTCCAGGCTAAAAACAAGTTAGGATTCCAGCATCATGACAAACAATGGTACAGTCCAGAGTAAAAACAAGTCAGGATATCAACCTCATAGTTAAAAATGGTAGAGTCCAGGGTAAAAAAGGAGTCAGAATTCCAGCCTCATGACAAACAATGGCACAGTCCAGGGAAAAACAAGTCAGGATATCAGCCTCATAGTAAAAACATTGGTAGAGTCCAGGGTAAAAAAGGAGTCAGGATTCCAACCTCATGACAAACAATGGTACAGTCCAGGCAAAAGGAGTCAGGATTCCAACCACATGACAAACAATGGTAGAGTCCAGAGTAAAAACAAGTCAGGATTCCAGCATCATGACAAACAATGGTACAGTCCAGAGTAAAAACAAGTCAGGATTCCAGCCTCATGACAAACAATGGTACAGTCCAGGGAAAAGTCAAGTCAGGATTCCAGCATCATGACAAAAAAATGGTACAGTCCAGGGTAAAAAAGTAGTCAGGATTCCAACCTCATGACAAACAAATGGTACAGTCCAGGCTAAAAACAAGCCAGGATTCCAGCATCATGACAAACAATGGTACAGTCCAGAGTAAAAACAAGTCAGGATTCCAGCCTCATGACAAACAATGGTACAGTCCAGGGAAAAGTCAAGTCTGGATTCCAGTCTCATGACAAACAATGGTACAGTCCAGGGAAAAACAAGTCAGGATATCAGCCTCATGACAAACAATGGTACAGTCCAGGGAAAAGTCAAGTCAGGATTCCAGCCTCATGGCAAAAAATGGTACAGTCCAGGGTAAAAAAGTGTCAGGATTCCAACCTCATGACAAACAATGGTAGAGTCCAGGCTAAAAACAAGTCAGGAATCCAGCATCATGACAAACAATGGTACAGTCCAGAGTAAAAACAAGTCAGGATTCCAGCCTCATGACAAACAATGGTACAGTCCAGGGTAAAATCAAGTCAGGATTCCAACCTCATGACAAACAATGGTACAGTCCAGGGAAAAAAGGAGTCAGGATTCCAACCACATGACAAACAATGGTAGAGTCCAGGCTAAAAAACGAGTCAGGAATCCAGCATCATGACAAACAATGGTACAGTCCAGAGTAAAAACAAGTCAGGATTTCAGCCTCATGACAAACAATGGTACAGTCCAGGGAAAAGTCAAGTCAGGATTCCAGCATCATGACAAAAAATGGTACAGTCCAGGGTAAAAAAGTGTCAGGATTCCAACCTCATGACAAACAATGGTACAGTCCAGGGAAAAGTCAAGTCTAGGATTCCAGTCTCACTGACAAACAATGGTACAGTCCAGGGAAAAACAAGATCAGAATATCAGCCTCATAGTAAACAATGGTAGAGTCCAGAGAAAACAGGAGTCAGGATTCCAGCATCATGACAAACAATGGTACAGTCCAGAGTAAAAACAAGTCAGGATTCCAGCATCATGACAAACATTGGTACAGTCCAGGGAAAAGTCAAGTCAGGATTCCAGTCTCATGACAAACAATGGTACAGTCCAGGGTTAAAACAAGTGAGGATTCCAGCATCATAACAAACATTGGTACAGTCCAGGCAAAAAACAAGTCAGGATTCCAGCATCATGACAAACAATGGTACAGTCCAGGGGAAAAAAAAGTCAGAATTCCAGCCTCATGACAAACAATGGTACAGTCCAGGGAAAAACAAGTCAGGATATCAGCCTCATAGTAAAAAATGGTAGAGTCCAGGGTAAAAAGGAGTCAGGATTCCAGCAATATGACAAACAATGGTACAGTCCATGGGAAAAAACAATTCAGAATTCCAGCCTCATGACAAACAATGGTACAGTCCAGGGAAAAACAAGTCAGGATATCAGCCTCATGAAAAAAAATGGTACAGTCCAGGGTAAAAAAGGAGTCAGGATTCCAACCACATGACAAACAATGGTAGAGTCCAGACTAAAAACAAATCAGGATTCCAGCATCATGACAAACAATGGTACAGTCCAGAGTAAAAACAAGTCAGGATTCCAGCCTCATGACAAACAATGGTACAGTCCAGGGAAAAGTCAAGTCAGGATTCCAGCATCATGACAAAAAAATGGTACAGTCCAGGGTAAAAAAGTGTCAGGATTCCAACCTCATGACAAACAATGGTACAGTCCAGGGTAAAAACAAGTCAGGATTCCAGCCTCATGGCAAACAATGGTACAGTCCAGGGTAAAAACAAGTCAGGATTCCAGCCTCATGGCAAACAATGGTACAGTCCAGGGTAAAAAGGAGTCAGGATTTCAGTCCCATGGAAAACAATGGTGGAGTCCAGAGTAAAAAAGGAGTAAGGATTCGGCCTCCTGACAAACAATGGTACAGTCCAGTGTAAAAACAAGTCAGGATTCCAGCCTCATGACAAACAATGGTACAGTCCAGGGTAAAAAGGAGTCAGGATTTCAGTCTCATGGTAAACAATGATAGAGACCAGTGTAACAAAGGAGTCAGGATTTCAACCATCTATTGATTGTACAGCCAAATGATAAACAGACCTGAAGCTGTCTATCAGGAAAGACAAATGTCTCAAAAAATCAGGAACTTGATTACCTTCCAGGCGTATTCTGCTGAAATAAACAATCATCAAAACAAGTTGCTGTTGCACTGGGTGGGATTCGAACCCTGATCCTACTGCATGGCAGGCAACAGTTCTACCACTGTACCACCAATTCCTTTGTGAACTAGGCATTCTCATTGCCATCACCTTGCCCCTCTGAACTTTTCAAACCATGGAATTAAAAAGCACATAGCAAACGAAGATCAAGAGACATGCTGAAGAGTTAAAAATGCCAGTAAAGAAACACTGATCACAAAAGACAGACATACAAACTCAAGGCAAAAAAATGGTAGAGTCCAGGCTAAAAACAAGTCAGGATTCCAGCATCATGACAAACAATGGTACAGTCCAGGGAAAAGTCAAGTTAGGATTCCAGTCTCATGACAAAGTATGGTACAGTCCAGGGTTAAAACAAGTCAGGATTCCAGCATCATGACAAACAATGGTACAGTCCAGAGTAAAAACAAGTCAGGACTCCAACCTCATGACAAACAATGGTACAGTCCAGGGTAAAAAGGAGTCAGGATTTCAGTCCCATGGAAAACAATGGTGGAGTCCAGAGAAAAAAAGGAGTCAGGATTAAAACCACATGACAAACAATGGAAGAGTCCAGACTAAAAACAAATCAGGATTCCAGCCTCATAGAAAAAATGGTAGAGTCCAGGGTAAAAAAGGAGTCAGGATTCCAGCATCATGACAAACAATGGTACAGTCCAGGGAAAAAAAAAGTCAGAATTCCTGCCTCATGACAAACAATGGTATAGTCCAGGCAAAAAGGAGTCAGGATTCCAACCACATGACAAACAATGGTAGAGTCCAGACTAAAAACAAATCAGGATTCCAGCATCATGACAAACAATGGTACAGTCCAGAGTAAAAACAAGTCAGGATTCCAGCCTCATGACAAACAATGGTACAGTCCAGGGTAAAATCAAGTCAGGATTCCAGCATCATGACAAACAATGGTACAGTCCAGGGAAAAAACAAGTCAGAATTCCAATCCTCATGACAAACAATGGTACAGTCCAGGGAAAAATCAAGTCATGATTCAAGCCTCATGACAAACAATGGGGCAGTCTGGGGTTAAAACAAGTCAGGATTCCAGCATCATGACAAAAAAATGGTACAGTCCAAGGTAAAAAAGAGTCAAGATTCCAACCTATTGACAAACAATGGTACAGTCCAGGGAAAAACAAGTCAGGATATCAGCCTCATAGTAAAAAATGGTAGAGTCCAGGGTAAAAAAGGAGTCAGGATTCCAGCATCATGACAAACAATGGTACAGTCCAGGGGGAAAAAAAGTCAGATTTCCAGCCTCATGACAAACAATGGTACAGTCCAGGCAAAAAGGAGTCAGGATTCCAACCACATGACAAACAATGGTAGAGTCCAGACTAAAAACAAATCAGGATACCAGCATCATGACAAACAATGGTACAGTCCAGGGTAAAAACAAGTCAGGATTCCAGCATCATGACAAACAATGGTACAGTCCAGGGAAAAAACAAGTCAGAATTCCAATCCTTATGACAAACAATGGTACAGTCCAGGCTATAAACAAGTCAGGATTCCAGCATCATGACAAACATTGGTACAGTCCAGGGAAAAGTCAAGTCAGGATTCCAGTCTCATGACAAACAATGGTACAGTCCAGGGTTAAAACAAGTGAGGATTCCAGCATCATAACAAACATTGGTACAGTCCAGGCAAAAAACAAGTCAGGATTCCAGCATCATGACAAACAATGGTACAGTCCAGGGGAAAAAAAGTCAGGATTCCAACCACATGACAAACAATGGAAGAGTCCAGACTAAAAACAAATCAGGATTCCAGCCTCATAGAAAAAATGGTAGAGTCCAGGGTAAAAAAGGAGTCAGGATTCCAGCATCATGACAAACAATGGTACAGTCCAGGGAAAAAAAAAGTCAGAATTCCAGCCTCATGACAAACAATGGTATAGTCCAGGCAAAAAGGAGTCAGGATTCCAACCACATGACAAACAATGGTAGAGTCCAGACTAAAAACAAATCAGGATTCCAGCATCATGACAAACAATGGTACAGTCCAGAGTAAAAACAAGTCAGGATTCCAGCCTCATGACAAACAAGGGTACAGTCCAGGGTAAAATCAAGTCAGGATTCCAGCATCATGACAAACAATGGTACAGTCCAGGGAAAAAACAAGTCAGAATTCCAATCCTCATGACAAACAATGGTACAGTCCAGGGTAAAATCAAGTCAGGATTCCAGCATCATGACAAACAATGGTACAGTCCAGGGAAAAAACAAGTCAGAATTCCAATCCTCATGACAAACAATGGTACAGTCCAGGGTAAAATCAAGTCAGGATTCCAGCATCATGACAAAAAAATGGTACAGTCCAAGGTAAAAAAGAGTCAAGATTCCAACCTATTGACAAACAATGGTACAGTCCAGGGAAAAACAAGTCAGGATATCAGCCTCATAGTAAAAAATGGTAGAGTCCAGGGTAAAAAAGGAGTCAGGATTCCAGCATCATGACAAACAATGGTACAGTCCAGGGGGAAAAAAGTCAGATTTCCAGCCTCATGACAAACAATGGTACAGTCCAGGCAAAAAGGAGTCAGGATTCCAACCACATGACAAACAATGGTAGAGTCCAGACTAAAAACAAATCAGGATACCAGCATCATGACAAACAATGGTACAGTCCAGGGTAAAAACAAGTCAGGATTCCAGCATCATGACAAACAATGGTACAGTCCAGGGAAAAAACAAGTCAGAATTCCAATCCTCATGACAAACAATGGTACAGTCCAGGCTAAAAACAAGTCAGGATTCCAGCATCATGACAAACATTGGTACAGTCCAGGGAAAAGTCAAGTCAGGATTCCAGTCTCATGACAAACAATGGTACAGTCCAGGGTTAAAACAAGTGAGGATTCCAGCATCATAACAAACATTGGTACAGTCCAGGCAAAAAACAAGTCAGGATTCCAGCATCATGACAAACAATGGTACAGTCCAGGGGAAAAAAAAGTCAGAATTCCAACCTCATGACAAACAATGGTACAGTCCAGGGAAAAACAAGTCAGGATATCAGCCTCATAGTAAAAAATGGTAGAGTCCAGGGTAAAAAAGGAGTCAGGATTCCAGCAATATGACAAACAATGGTACAGTCCAGGGAAAAAACAATTCAGAATTCCAGCCTCATGACAAACAATGGTACAGTCCAGGGAAAAACAAGTCAGGATATCAGCCTCATAGTAAAAAATGGTAGAGTCCAGGGTAAAAAAGGAGTCAGGATTCCAACCACATGACAAACAATGGTAGAGTCCAGACTAAAAACAAATCAGGATTCCAGCATCATGACAAACAATGGTACAGTCCAGAGTAAAAACAAGTCAGGATTCCAGCATCATGACAAACATTGGTACAGTCCAGGGAAAAGTCAAGTCAGGATTCCAGTCTCATGACAAACAATGGTACAGTCCAGGGTTAAAACAAGTGAGGATTCCAGCATCATAACAAACATTGGTACAGTCCAGGCAAAAAACAAGTCAGGATTCCAGCATCATGACAAACAATGGTACAGTCCAGGGGAAAAAAAAGTCAGAATTCCAGCCTCATGACAAACAATGGTACAGTCCAGGGAAAAACAAGTCAGGATATCAGCCTCATAGTAAAAAATGGTAGAGTCCAGGGTAAAAAAGGAGTCAGGATTCCAGCAATATGACAAACAATGGTACAGTCCAGGGAAAAAACAATTCAGAATTCCAGCCTCATGACAAACAATGGTACAGTCCAGGGAAAAACAAGTCAGGATATCAGCCTCATAGTAAAAAATGGTAGAGTCCAGGGTAAAAAAGGAGTCAGGATTCCAACCACATGACAAACAATGGTAGAGTCCAGACTAAAAACAAATCAGGATTCCAGCATCATGACAAACAATGGTACAGTCCAGAGTAAAAACAAGTCAGGATTCCAGCCTCATGACAAACAATGGTACAGTCCAGGGAAAAGTCAAGTCAGGATTCCAGCATCATGACAAAAAAATGGTACAGTCCAGGGTAAAAAAGTGTCAGGATTCCAACCTCATGACAAACAATGGTACAGTCCAGGGTAAAAACAAGTCAGGATTCCAGCCTCATGGCAAACAATGGTACAGTCCAGGGTAAAAAGGAGTCAGGATTTCAGTCCCATGGAAAACAATGGTGGAGTCCAGAGTAAAAAAGGAGTAAGGATTCCGGCCTCCTGACAAACAATGGTACAGTCCAGTGTAAAAACAAGTCAGGATTCCAGCCTCATGACAAACAATGGTACAGTCCAGGGTAAAAAGGAGTCAGGATTTCAGTCTCATGGTAAACAATGATAGAGACCAGTGTAACAAAGGAGTCAGGATTTCAACCATCTATTGATTGTACAGCCAAATGATAAACAGACCTGAAGCTGTCTATCAGGAAAGACAAATGTCTCAAAAAATCAGGAACTTGATTACCTTCCAGGCGTATTCTGCTGAAATAAACAATCATCAAAACAAGTTGCTGTTGCACTGGGTGGGATTCGAACCCTGATCCTACTGCATGGCAGGCAACAGTTCTACCACTGTACCACCAATTCCTTTGTGAACTAGGCATTCTCATTGCCATCACCTTGCCCCTCTGAACTTTTCAAACCATGGAATTAAAAAGCACATAGCAAACGAAGATCAAGAGACATGCTGAAGAGTTAAAAATGCCAGTAAAGAAACACTGATCACAAAAGACAGACATACAAACTCAAGGCAAAAAAATGGTAGAGTCCAGGCTAAAAACAAGTCAGGATTCCAGCATCATGACAAACAATGGTACAGTCCAGGGAAAAGTCAAGTTAGGATTCCAGTCTCATGACAAAGTATGGTACAGTCCAGGGTTAAAACAAGTCAGGATTCCAGCATCATGACAATCAATGGTACAGTCCAGGGAAAAAACAAGTCAGAATTCCAACCCTCATGACAAACAATGGTACAGTCCAGGGTAAAATCAAGTCAGGATTCCAGCCTCATGACAAACAATGGGGCAGTCCGGGGTTAAAACAAGTCAGGTTTCCAACCTCATGACAAACAATGGTACAGTCCAGGGAAAAAAGGAGTCAGGATTTCAGTCCCATGGAAAACAATGGTGGAGTCCAGAGTAAAAAAGGAGTCAGGATTCCAACCACATGACAAACAATGGTACAGTCCAGACTAAAAACAAATCAGGATTCCAGCCTCATAGTAAAAAATGGTAGAGTCCAGGGTAAAAACAGGAGTCAGGATACCAGCATCATGACAAACAATGGTACAGTCCAGGGAAAAAACAAGTCAGAATTCCAGCCTCATGACAATCAATGGTATAGTCCAGGGAAAAAGGAGTCAGGATTCCAACCAAATGACAAACAATGGTACAGTCCAGGCTAAAAACAAGTCAGGATTCCAGCATCATGACAAACAATGGTACAGTCCAGGGTAAAAATCAAGTCAGGATTCCAGCCTCATGACAAACAATGGTACAGTCCAGGGTAAAAACAAGTCAGGATTTCAGCCCCATGACAAACATTGGTGGAGTCCAGAGCAAAAAAAGGAGTAAGGATTCCAGCATCATGACAAACAATGGTACAGTCCAGGGGAAAAACAAGTCAGGATTCCAACCTCATGACAAACAATGGTACAGTCCAGGGTAAAAACAAGTCAGGATATCCAGCCTCATGGCAAACAATGGTACAGTCCAGGGTAAAAAGGAGTCACGATTTCAGTCCCATGGTAAACAATGGTGGAGTCCAGGGTAAAAAAAATTCAGAATTCCAGCCTCATGACAAACAATGGTACAGTCCAGGGTAAAAACAAGTCAGGATATCCAGCCTCATGGTAAACAATGGTACAGTCCAGGGTAAAAAAGGAGTCAGGATTCCAACCACATGACAAACAATGGTAGAGTCCAGGCTAAAAACAAGTCAGGATTCCAGCATCATGACAAACAATGGTACAGTCCAGGGTAAAAACAAGTCAGGATTCCAGTCTCATGACAAACAATGGTACAGTCCAGGGAAGTCAAAACAAGTCAGGATTCCAGCATCATGACAAAAATTGGTACAGTCCAGGGTAAAAAAAAGTCAGGATTCCAACCTCATGACAAACAATGGTACAGTCCAGAGTAAAAACAAGTCAGGATTCCAGCCTCATGGCAAACAATGGTACAGTCCAGGGTAAAAAAGAAGCCAGGATTCCAGTCCTCATGACAAACAATGGAAGAGTCCAGGGTAAAAACAAGTCAGGATATCAGCCTCATAGTAAAAAAATGGTAGAGTCCATGGTAAAAAACGAGTCAGGATTCCAGCCTCATGACAAACAATGGTACAGTCCAGGGAAAAAAGGAGTCAGGATTCCAACCTCATGACAAACAATGGTACAGACCAGGGTAAAAAAAGTCAAAAATCAGGATTCCAGCATCTGTGACAAACAATGGTACAGTCAGGGCAAGACAAGTCAGAATTCCAATCCTATCATGACAAACAATGGTACAGTCCAGAGTAAAATCAAGTCAGGATTCCAGCCTCATAGAAAAACAATGGTGCAGTCCAAAATGCCAGTTAAGAACATGTCAGACAGACATCAAACTCATAGTATAAAATGGTAGAGTCCAGGCAAAAAACAAGTCAGGATTCCAGCATCATGACAAACAATGGTACAGTCCAGGGAAAAGTCAAGTCAGAATTCCAGCCTCATGACAAACAATGGTACAGTCCAGGGAAAAACAAGTCAGGATATCCAGCTTCAAAGTAAACAATGGTAGAGTCCAGGGAAAAAGGAGTCAGGATTCCAACCCTCATGACAAACAATGGTACAGTCCAGGGTAAAAGGAAGTCAGGATTCCAACCTCATGACAAACAATGGTACAGTCCAGGGTAAAATCAAGTCAGGATTCCAACCTCATGACAAACAATGGTACAGTCCAGGGAAAAACGGGAGTCAGAATTCCAATCCTCATGACAAACAATGGTAGAGTCCAGAGTAAAAAACAAGTCAGGATTCCAACCACATGACAAACAATGGTACAGTCCAGGGTAAAAACAAATCAGGATTCCAGCCTATAGTAAAAATGGTAGAGGGTAGGGCAGGTCAACCTCATAGTACAAACAATGGTAGAGTCCAGGGAAAAAAACAATCAGGATTCCAGCATCATGACAAACAATGGTACAGTCCAGGGAAAAGGCAAGTCAGGATTCCAACCTCATGACAAACAATGGTAGAGTCCAGACAAAAACAAGTCAGGATACCAGCATCATGGTAAACAATGGTAGAGTCCAGGGTAAAAAAGGAGTCAGGATTCCAGCATCATGACAAACAATGGTACAGTCCAGGGTAAAAACAAGTCAGGATTCCAGCCCCATGGAAAACAGTGCAGAGTAAAAAGGAGTAAGGATTGGCCTCTGACAAACAATGGTACATTCCAGGGTAAAAACAAGTCAGGATTCCAGCATTATGACAAGCAATGGTACAGTCCAGGGAAAAAACAAGTCAGGATTCCAGCCTCATGGCAAATAATGGTACAGTCCAGGGTAAAAACAAGTCAGGATTTCAGCCTCACATGGTAAAAAATTGTGGAGTCCAGAGTAAAAACAAGTCAGGAATCCAGCCTCATGACAAACAATGGTACAGTCCAGAGGAAAAGTCAAGTCAGGATTCCAGTCTCATGACAAACAATGGTACAGTCCCGGTTAAAACAAGTCAGGATTCCAGCCTTATGACAAACAAATGGTACAGTCCAGGGTAAAAAAATGTCAGGATTCCAACCTCATGACAAACAATGGTACAGTCCAGGGTTAAAAGCAAGTCAGGATTCCAGTCTCATGACAAACAATGGTACAGTCCAGGGTTAAAACAAGTCAGGATTCCAGCATCATAACAAACATTGGTACAGTCCAGGGTAAAAACAAGTCAGGATTCCAGCCTCATGACAAACAATGGTACAGTCCAGAGTAAAAACAAGTCAGGATTCCAATCCTCATGACAAAAATGGTACAATCCAGGGTAAAAAACAAGCCAGAATTCCAATCCTCATGACAAACAATAGAACAGTCCAGGGAAAACAAGTCAGGATATCAGCCTCATAGTAAAAAAAATTGTAGAGTCCATGGTAAAAAAGGAGTCAGGATTCCAACCTCATGACAAACAATGGTACAGTCCAGGCAAAAAGGAGTCAGGATTCCAACCTCATGACAAACAATGGTACAGTCCAGGGTAAAATCAAGTCAGGATTCCAGCATCATGACAAACAATGGTACAGTCCAGGGAAAAACAAGTCAGAATTCCAATCCTCATGACAAACAATGGTACAGTCCAGAGTAAAATCAAGTCAGGATTCCAGCCTCATGACAAACAATGGTGCAGTCCAGGGTTAAAACATGTCAGGACATCAACCTCATAGTATAAAATGGTAGAGTCCAGACAAAAAACAAATCAGGATTCCAGCATCATGACAAACAATGGTACAGTCCAGGGAAAAGTCAAGTCAGAATTCCAGCCTCATGACAAACAATGGTACAGTCCAGGGAAAAACAAGTCAGGATATCAGCTTCATAGTAAACAATGGTAGAGTCCAGGGTAAAAAAGGAGTCAGGATTCCAGCATCATGACAAACAATGGTACAGTCCAGAGTAAAAACAAGTCAGGATTCCAGCCTCATGACAAACAATGGTACATTCCAGGGTAAAAACAAGTTAGGATTCCAGCATTATGACAAGCAATGGTACAGTCCAGGGAAAAAAAAGTCAGAATTCCAGCCTCATGACAAATAATGGTACAGTCCAGGGAAAAACAAGTCAGGATATCAGCCTCACAGTAAAAAAATTGTAGAGTCCAGATTAAAAACAAATCAGGATTCCAGCATCATGACAAACAATGGTACAGTCCAGGGAAAAAGTCAAGTCAGGATTCCAGTCTCATGACAAACAATGGTACAGTCCAGGGTTAAAACAAGTCAGGATTCCAGCATTATGACAAAAAAATGGTACAGTCCAGGGTAAAAAAGTGTCAGGATTCCAACCTAATGACAAACAATGGTACAGTCCAGGGTTAAAACAAGTCAGGATTCCAGCATTATGACAAAAAAATGGTACAGTCCAGGGTAAAAAAGTGTCAGGATTCCAACCTAATGACAAACAATGGTACAGTCCAGGGAAAAACAAGTCAGGATTCCAGCATTATGACAAAAAAATGGTACAGTCCAGGGTAAAAAAAGAGTCAGGATTCCAACCTAATGACAAACAATGGTACAGTCCAGGGAAATACAAGTCAGGATATCAGCCTCATAGTAAACAATGTTAGAGTCCAATGAAAAAAGGAGTCAGGATTCCAGCATCATGACAAACAATGGTACAGTCCAGAGTAAAATAAAGTCAGGTTTCCAGCCTCATGACAAACAATGGTACAGTCCAGGGTTAAAACAAGTCAGGATTCCAGCATTATGACAAAAAAATGGTACAGTCCAGGGTAAAAAAGTGTCAGGATTCCAACCTAATGACAAACAATGGTACAGTCCAGGGAAAAACAAGTCAGGATTCCAGCATTATGACAAAAAAATGGTACAGTCCAGGGTAAAAAAAGAGTCAGGATTCCAACCTAATGACAAACAATGGTACAGTCCAGGGAAATACAAGTCAGGATATCAGCCTCATAGTAAACAATGTTAGAGTCCAATGAAAAAAGGAGTCAGGATTCCAGCATCATGACAAACAATGGTACAGTCCAGAGTAAAATAAAGTCAGGATTCCAGCCTCATGACAAACAATGGTACAGTCCAGGGAAACGTCATGTCAGGATTCCAGTCTCATGACAAACAATGGTACAGTCCAGGGTTAAAACAAGTCAGGATTCCAGCATTATGACAAAAAAATGGTACAGTCCAGGGTAAAAAAGAGTCAGGATTCCAACCTAATGACAAACAATGGTACAGTCCAGGGTAAAAAGAGTCAGGATTTCAGTCCCATGGAAATCAATGGTGGAGTCCAGAGTAAAAATGGAGTAAGGATTCCAGCCTCATGGCAAACATTGGTACAGTCCAGGGTAACAAAGGAGTCAGGATTTCAACCATCTATAGATTGTACAGCCAAATGAGAAACACACCTGAAGCTGTCTATCAGGAAAGACAAATGTCTCAAAAAATCAGGAACTTGATTACCTTCCAGGCGTATTCTGCTGAAATCAACAATCATCAAAACAAGTTGCTGTTGCACTGGGTGGGATTCAAACCCTGATCCTACTGCATGGCAGGCAACAGTTTAACCACTGTACCACCAATTCCTTTGTAAACTAGGCGTTCTCGTTGCCATCACCTTGCCCCTCTGAACTTTTCAAACCATGGAATTAAAAAGCACATAGCAAACGAAGATCAAGAGACATGCTGAAGAGTTAAAAAATGCCAGTAAAGAAACACTGATCACAAAATGCAGACATACAACCTCAAGTAAAAAAATGGTAGAGTCCAGGCTAAAAACAAGTCATGATTCCAGCATCATGACAAACAATGGTACAGTCCAGGGTAAAAAAGGAGTCAGGATTCCAACCACATGACAAACAATGGTAGAGTCCAGACTAAAAACAAATCAGGATTCCAGCATCATGACAAACAATGGTACAGTCCAGGCAAAAAGGAGTCAGGATTCCAACCACATGACAAACAATGGTAGAGTCCAGACTAAAAACAAATCAGGATTCCAGCCTCATGACAAACAATGGTACAGTCCACGGAAAAACAAGTCAGGATATCAGCCTCATAGTAAAAAATGGTAGAGTCCAGGGTAAAAAAGGAGTCAGGATTCCAACCTCATGACAAACAATGGTACAGTCCAGGCAAAAAGGAGTCAGGATTCCAACCACATGACAAACAATTGTACAGTCCAGAGTAAAATCAAGTCAGGATTCCAGCCTCATGACAAACAATGGTACAGTCCAGGGAAAAGTCATGTCAGGATTCCAGTCTCATGACAAACAATGGTACAGTCCAGGGTTAAAACAAGTCAGGATTCCAGCATTATGACAAAAAAATGGTACAGTCCAGGGTAAAAAAGAGTCAGGATTCCAACCTAATGACAAACAATGGTACAGTCCAGGGAAAAACAAGTCAGGATATCAGCCTCATAGTAAAAAATGGTAGAGTCCAGGGTAAAAAAGGAGTCAGGATTCCAACCTCATGACAAACAATGGTACAGTCCAGAGTAAAAACAAGTCAGGATTCCAATCCTCATGACAAAAATGGTACAATCCAGGGTAAAAAACAAGCCAGAATTCCAATCCTCATGACAAACAATAGAACAGTCCAGGGAAAACAAGTCAGGATATCAGCCTCATAGTAAAAAAAATTGTAGAGTCCATGGTAAAAAAGGAGTCAGGATTCCAACCTCATGACAAACAATGGTACAGTCCAGGCAAAAAGGAGTCAGGATTCCAACCTCATGACAAACAATGGTACAGTCCAGGGTAAAATCAAGTCAGGATTCCAGCATCATGACAAACAATGGTACAGTCCAGGAAAAAACAAGTCAGAATTCCAATCCTCATGACAAACAATGGTACAGTCCAGAGTAAAATCAAGTCAGGATTCCAGCCTCATGACAAACAATGGTGCAGTCCAGGGTTAAAACATGTCAGGACATCAACCTCATAGTATAAAATGGTAGAGTCCAGACAAAAAACAAATCAAGATTCCAGCATCATGACAAACAATGGTACAGTCCAGGGAAAAGTCAAGTCAGAATTCCAGCCTCATGACAAACAATGGTACAGTCCAGGGAAAAACAAGTCAGGATATCAGCTTCATAGTAAACAATGGTAGAGTCCAGGGTAAAAAAGGAGTCAGGATTCCAGCATCATGACAAACAATGGTACAGTCCAGAGTAAAAACAAGTCAGGATTCCAGCCTCATGACAAACAATGGTACATTCCAGGGTAAAAACAAGTTAGGATTCCAGCATTATGACAAGCAATGGTACAGTCCAGGGGAAAAAACAAGTCAGAATTCCAGCCTCATGACAAATAATGGTACAGTCCATGGAAAAACAAGTCAGGATATCAGCCTCACAGTAAAAAAATTGTAGAGTCCAGATTAAAAACAAATCAGGATTCCAGCATCATGACAAACAATGGTACAGTCCAGGGAAAAGTCAAGTCAGGATTCCAGTCTCATGACAAACAATGGTACAGTCCAGGGTTAAAACAAGTCAGGATTCCAGCATTATGACAAAAAAATGGTACAGTCCAGGGTAAAAAAGTGTCAGGATTCCAACCTAATGACAAACAATGGTACAGTCCAGGGTTAAAACAAGTCAGGATTCCAGCATTATGACAAAAAAATGGTACAGTCCAGGGTAAAAAAGTGTCAGGATTCCAACCTAATGACAAACAATGGTACAGTCCAGGGAAAAACAAGTCAGGATTCCAGCATTATGATAAAAAAATGGTACAGTCCAGGGTAAAAAAAGAGTCAGGATTCCAACCTAATGACAAACAATGGTACAGTCCAGGGAAATACAAGTCAGGATATCAGCCTCATAGTAAACAATGTTAGAGTCCAATGAAAAAAGGAGTCAGGATTCCAGCATCATGACAAACAATGGTACAGTCCAGAGTAAAATAAAGTCAGGATTCCAGCCTCATGACAAACAATGGTACAGTCCAGGGAAAAACAAGTCAGGATTCCAGCATTATGACAAAAAATGGTACAGTCCAGGGTAAAAAAGTGTCAGGATTCCAACCTAATGACAAACAATGGTACAGTCCAGGAAAAACAAGTCAGGATTCCAGCATTATGACAAAAAATGGTACAGTCCAGGGTAAAAAAAGAGTCAGGATTCCAACCAATGACAAACAATGGTACAGTCCAGGGAAATACAAGTCAGGATATCAGCCTCATAGTAAACAATGTTAGAGTCAAGAAAAAGAGTCAGGATTCCAGCATCATGGACAAACAATGGTACAGTCCAGAGTAAAATAAAGTCAGGATTCCAGCCTCATGACAAACAATGGTACAGTCCAGGGAAACGTCAAGTCAGGATCCAGCTCATGACAAACAATGGTACAGTCCAGGGTTAAAACAAGTCAGGATTCCAGCATTATGACAAAAAATGGTACAGTCCAGGAGTAAAAAGAGTCAGGATTCCAACCTAATGACAAACAATGGTACAGTCCAGGGTAAAAAGAGTCAGGATTTCAGTCCCATGGAAAACAATGGTGGAGTCCAGAGTAAAAATGGAGTAAGGATTCCAGCCTCATGGCAAACATTGGTACAGTCCAGGGTAACAAAGGAGTCAGGATTTCAACCATCTATAGATTGTACAGCAAATGAAAACACACCTGAGTGTCTATCAGGAAAGACAAATGTCTCAAAATCAGGGACGATTAAGCGTATGCGAAATCATCAAACAAGTTGCTGTTGCACTGGGTGGGATTCAAACCTGATCCTATGCATGGCAGGCAACAGTTCAACCACTGTACCACCAATTCCTGTAAACTAGGCATTCTCGTTGCCATCACCTTGCCCTCTGACTAAACCATGGAATTAAAGCACATAGCAAACGAAGATCAAGAGACATGCTGAAGAGTTAAAAATGCCAGTAAAGAACACTGATCACAAAATGCAGACATACAACCTCAAGTAAAAAAAGGTAGAGTCCAGGGTAAAAACAAGTCATGATTCCAGCATCATGACAAACAATGGTACAGTCCAGGGTAAAAAAAGTCAGGATTCCAGCCACATGACAAACAATGGTAGAGTCCAGGGTAAAAACAAATCAGGATTCCAGCATCATGACAAACAATGGTACAGTCCAGGGAAAAAGGAGTCAGGATTCCAACCAATGACAAACAATGGTAGAGTCCAGAGTAAAAACAAATCAGGATTCCAGCCTCATGACAAACAATGGTACAGTCCACGGAAAAGCAAGTCAGGATATCAGCCTCATAGTAAAAAATGGTAGAGTCCAGGGTAAAAGGAGTCAGGATTCCAACCTCATGACAAACAATGGTACAGTCCAGGCAAAAAGAGTCAGGATTCCAACCACATGACAAACAATTGTACAGTCCAGAGTAAAATCAAGTCAGGATTCCAGCCTCATGACAAACAATGGTACAGTCCAGGGAAAAGTCATGTCAGGATTCCAGTCTCATGACAAACAATGGTACAGTCCAGGGTTAAAACAAGTCAGGATTCCAGCATTATGACAAAAAATGGTACAGTCCAGGGTAAAAAGAGTCAGGATTCAACTAATGACAAACAATGGTACAGTCCAGGGAAAAACAAGTCAGGATATCAGCCTCATAGTAAAAAATGGTAGAGTCCAGGGTAAAAAAGGAGTCAGGATTCCAACCTAATGACAAACAATGGTACAGTCCAGGGTTAAAACAAGTCAGGATTCCAGTCTCATGACAAACAATGGTACAGTCCAGGGTTAAAACAAGTCAGGATTCCAGCATCATAACAAACATTGGTACAGTCCAGGGTAAAAACAAGTCAGGATTCCAGCCTCATGACAAACAATGGTACAGTCCAGAGTAAAAACAAGTCAGGATTCCAATCCTCATGACAAAAATGGTACAATCCAGGGTAAAAAACAAGCCAGAATTCCAATCCTCATGACAAACAATAGAACAGTCCAGGGAAAACAAGTCAGGATATCAGCCTCATAGTAAAAAAAATTGTAGAGTCCATGGTAAAAAAGGAGTCAGGATTCCAACCTCATGACAAACAATGGTACAGTCCAGGCAAAAAGGAGTCAGGATTCCAACCTCATGACAAACAATGGTACAGTCCAGGGGTAAAATCAAGTCAGGATTCCAGCATCATGACAAACAATGGTACAGTCCAGGGAAAAACAAGTCAGAATTCCAATCCTCATGACAAACAATGGTACAGTCCAGAGTAAAATCAAGTCAGGATTCCAGCCTCATGACAAACAATGGTGCAGTCCAGGGTTAAAACATGTCAGGACATCAACCTCATAGTATAAAATGGTAGAGTCCAGACAAAAAACAAATCAGGATTTCAGCATCATGACAAACAATGGTACAGTCCAGGGAAAAGTCAAGTCAGAATTCCAGCCTCATGACAAACAATGGTACAGTCCAGGGAAAAACAAGTCAGGATATCAGCTTCATAGTAAACAATGGTAGAGTCCAGGGTAAAAAAGTGTCAGGATTCCAACCTAATGACAAACAATAGTACAGTCCAGGGTTAAAACAAGTCAGGATTCCAGCATTATGACAAAAAAATGGTACAGTCCAGGGTAAAAAAGTGTCAGGATTCCAACCTAATGACAAACAATGGTACAGTCCAGGGAAAAACAAGTCAGGATTCCAGCATTATGACAAAAAAAATGGTACAGTCCAGGGTAAAAAAGAGTCAGGATTCCAACCTAATGACAAACAATGGTACAGTCCAGGGAAATACAAGTCAGGATATCAGCCTCATAGTAAACAATGTTAGAGTCCAATGAAAAAAGGAGTCAGGATTCCAGCATCATGACAAACAATGGTACAGTCCAGAGTAAAATAAAGTCAGGTTTCCAGCCTCATGACAAACAATGGTACAGTCCAGGGTTAAAACAAGTCAGGATTCCAGCATTATGACAAAAAAATGGTACAGTCCAGGGTAAAAAAGTGTCAGGATTCCAACCTAATGACAAACAATGGTACAGTCCAGGGAAAAACAAGTCAGGATTCCAGCATTATGACAAAAAAATGGTACAGTCCAGGGTAAAAAAAGAGTCAGGATTCCAACCTAATGACAAACAATGGTACAGTCCAGGGAAATACAAGTCAGGATATCAGCCTCATAGTAAACAATGTTAGAGTCCAATGAAAAAAGGAGTCAGGATTCCAGCATCATGACAAACAATGGTACAGTCCAGAGTAAAATAAAGTCAGGATTCCAGCCTCATGACAAACAATGGTACAGTCCAGGGAAACGTCATGTCAGGATTCCAGTCTCATGACAAACAATGGTACAGTCCAGGGTTAAAACAAGTCAGGATTCCAGCATTATGACAAAAAAATGGTACAGTCCAGGGTAAAAAAGAGTCAGGATTCCAACCTAATGACAAACAATGGTACAGTCCAGGGTAAAAAGGAGTCAGGATTTCAGTCCCATGGAAATCAATGGTGGAGTCCAGAGTAAAAATGGAGTAAGGATTCCAGCCTCATGGCAAACATTGGTACAGTCCAGGGTAACAAAGGAGTCAGGATTTCAACCATCTATAGATTGTACAGCCAAATGAGAAACACACCTGAAGCTGTCTATCAGGAAAGACAAATGTCTCAAAAAATCAGGAACTTGATTACCTTCCAGGCGTATTCTGCTGAAATCAACAATCATCAAAACAAGTTGCTGTTGCACTGGGTGGGATTCAAACCCTGATCCTACTGCATGGCAGGCAACAGTTCAACCACTGTACCACCAATTCCTTTGTAAACTAGGCATTCTCGTTGCCATCACCTTGCCCCTCTGAACTTTTCAAACCATGGAATTAAAAAGCACATAGCAAACGAAGATCAAGAGACATGCTGAAGAGTTAAAAATGCCAGTAAAGAAACACTGATCACAAAATGCAGACATACAACCTCAAGTAAAAAAATGGTAGAGTCCAGGCTAAAAACAAGTCATGATTCCAGCATCATGACAAACAATGGTACAGTCCAGGGTAAAAAAGGAGTCAGGATTCCAACCACATGACAAACAATGGTAGAGTCCAGACTAAAAACAAATCAGGATTCCAGCATCATGACAAACAATGGTACAGTCCAGGCAAAAAGGAGTCAGGATTCCAACCACATGACAAACAATGGTAGAGTCCAGACTAAAAACAAATCAGGATTCCAGCCTCATGACAAACAATGGTACAGTCCACGGAAAAACAAGTCAGGATATCAGCCTCATAGTAAAAAATGGTAGAGTCCAGGGTAAAAAAGGAGTCAGGATTCCAACCTCATGACAAACAATGGTACAGTCCAGGCAAAAAGGAGTCAGGATTCCAACCACATGACAAACAATTGTACAGTCCAGAGTAAAATCAAGTCAGGATTCCAGCCTCATGACAAACAATGGTACAGTCCAGGGAAAAGTCATGTCAGGATTCCAGTCTCATGACAAACAATGGTACAGTCCAGGGTTAAAACAAGTCAGGATTCCAGCATTATGACAAACAATGGTACAGTCCAGGGAAAAGTCAAGTCAGAATTCCAGCCTCATGACAAACAATGGTACAGTCCAGGGAAAAACAAGTCAGGATATCAGCTTCATAGTAAACAATGGTAGAGTCCAGGGTAAAAAAGGAGTCAGGATTCCAGCATCATGACAAACAATGGTACAGTCCAGAGTAAAAACAAGTCAGGATTCCAGCCTCATGACAAACAATGGTACATTCCAGGGTAAAAACAAGTTAGGATTCCAGCATTATGACAAGCAATGGTACAGTCCAGGGAAAAAACAAGTCAGAATTCCAGCCTCATGACAAATAATGGTACAGTCCATGGAAAAACAAGTCAGGATATCAGCCTCACAGTAAAAAAATTGTAGAGTCCAGATTAAAAACAAATCAGGATTCCAGCATCATGACAAACAATGGTACAGTCCAGGGAAAAGTCAAGTCAGGATTCCAGTCTCATGACAAACAATGGTACAGTCCAGGGTTAAAACAAGTCAGGATTCCAGCATTATGACAAAAAAATGGTACAGTCCAGGGTAAAAAAGTGTCAGGATTCCAACCTAATGACAAACAATGGTACAGTCCAGGGTTAAAACAAGTCAGGATTCCAGCATTATGACAAAAAAATGGTACAGTCCAGGGTAAAAAAGTGTCAGGATTCCAACCTAATGACAAACAATGGTACAGTCCAGGGAATAACAAGTCAGGATTCCAGCATTATGATAAAAAAATGGTACAGTCCAGGGTAAAAAAAGAGTCAGGATTCCAACCTAATGACAAACAATGGTACAGTCCAGGGAAATACAAGTCAGGATATCAGCCTCATAGTAAACAATGTTAGAGTCCAATGAAAAAAGGAGTCAGGATTCCAGCATCATGACAAACAATGGTACAGTCCAGAGTAAAATAAAGTCAGGTTTCCAGCCTCATGACAAACAATGGTACAGTCCAGGGTTAAAACAAGTCAGGATTCCAGCATTATGACAAAAAATGGTACAGTCCAGGGTAAAAAAGTGTCAGGATTCCAACCTAATGACAAACAATGGTACAGTCCAGGGAAAAACAAGTCAGGATTCCAGCATTATGACAAAAAAATGGTACAGTCCAGGGTAAAAAAAGAGTCAGGATTCCAACCTAATGACAAACAATGGTACAGTCCAGGGAAATACAAGTCAGGATATCAGCCTCATAGTAAACAATGTTAGAGTCCAATGAAAAAAGGAGTCAGGATTCCAGCATCATGACAAACAATGGTACAGTCCAGAGTAAAATAAAGTCAGGATTCCAGCCTCATGACAAACAATGGTACAGTCCAGGGAAACGTCATGTCAGGATTCCAGTCTCATGACAAACAATGGTACAGTCCAGGGTTAAAACAAGTCAGGATTCCAGCATTATGACAAAAAAATGGTACAGTCCAGGGTAAAAAAGAGTCAGGATTCCAACCTAATGACAAACAATGGTACAGTCCAGGGTAAAAAGGAGTCAGGATTTCAGTCCCATGGAAAACAATGGTGGAGTCCAGAGTAAAAATGGAGTAAGGATTCCAGCCTCATGGCAAACATTGGTACAGTCCAGGGTAACAAAGGAGTCAGGATTTCAACCATCTATAGATTGTACAGCCAAATGAGAAACACACCTGAAGCTGTCTATCAGGAAAGACAAATGTCTCAAAAAATCAGGAACTTGATTACCTTCCAGGCGTATTCTGCTGAAATCAACAATCATCAAAACAAGTTGCTGTTGCACTGGGTGGGATTCAAACCCTGATCCTACTGCATGGCAGGCAACAGTTCAACCACTGTACCACCAATTCCTTTGTAAACTAGGCATTCTCGTTGCCATCACCTTGCCCCTCTGAACTTTTCAAACCATGGAATTAAAAAGCACATAGCAAACGAAGATCAAGAGACATGCTGAAGAGTTAAAAATGCCAGTAAAGAAACACTGATCACAAAATGCAGACATACAACCTCAAGTAAAAAAATGGTAGAGTCCAGGCTAAAAACAAGTCATGATTCCAGCATCATGACAAACAATGGTACAGTCCAGGGTAAAAAAGGAGTCAGGATTCCAACCACATGACAAACAATGGTAGAGTCCAGACTAAAAACAAATCAGGATTCCAGCATCATGACAAACAATGGTACAGTCCAGGCAAAAAGGAGTCAGGATTCCAACCACATGACAAACAATGGTAGAGTCCAGACTAAAAACAAATCAGGATTCCAGCCTCATGACAAACAATGGTACAGTCCACGGAAAAGCAAGTCAGGATATCAGCCTCATAGTAAAAAATGGTAGAGTCCAGGGTAAAAAGGAGTCAGGATTCCAACCTCATGACAAACAATGGTACAGTCCAGGCAAAAAGGAGTCAGGATTCCAACCACATGACAAACAATTGTACAGTCCAGAGTAAAATCAAGTCAGGATTCCAGCCTCATGACAAACAATGGTACAGTCCAGGGAAAAGTCATGTCAGGATTCCAGTCTCATGACAAACAATGGTACAGTCCAGGGTTAAAACAAGTCAGGATTCCAGCATTATGACAAAAAAATGGTACAGTCCAGGGTAAAAAAGAGTCAGGATTCCAACCTAATGACAAACAATGGTACAGTCCAGGGAAAAACAAGTCAGGATATCAGCCTCATAGTAAAAAATGGTAGAGTCCAGGGTAAAAAAGGAGTCAGGTTTCCAACCTAATGACAAACAATGGTACAGTCCAGGGTTAAAACAAGTCAGGATTCCAGTCTCATGACAAACAATGGTACAGTCCAGGGTTAAAACAAGTCAGGATTCCAGCATCATAACAAACATTGGTACAGTCCAGGGTAAAAACAAGTCAGGATTCCAGCCTCATGACAAACAATGGTACAGTCCAGAGTAAAAACAAGTCAGGATTCCAATCCTCATGACAAAAATGGTACAATCCAGGGTAAAAAACAAGCCAGAATTCCAATCCTCATGACAAACAATAGAACAGTCCAGGGAAAACAAGTCAGGATATCAGCCTCATAGTAAAAAAAATTGTAGAGTCCATGGTAAAAAAGGAGTCAGGATTCCAACCTCATGACAAACAATGGTACAGTCCAGGCAAAAAGGAGTCAGGATTCCAACCTCATGACAAACAATGGTACAGTCCAGGGTAAAATCAAGTCAGGATTCCAGCATCATGACAAACAATGGTACAGTCCAGGGAAAAACAAGTCAGAATTCCAATCCTCATGACAAACAATGGTACAGTCCAGAGTAAAATCAAGTCAGGATTCCAGCCTCATGACAAACAATGGTGCAGTCCAGGGTTAAAACATGTCAGGACATCAACCTCATAGTATAAAATGGTAGAGTCCAGACAAAAAACAAATCAGGATTTCAGCATCATGACAAACAATGGTACAGTCCAGGGAAAAGTCAAGTCAGAATTCCAGCCTCATGACAAACAATGGTACAGTCCAGGGAAAAACAAGTCAGGATATCAGCTTCATAGTAAACAATGGTAGAGTCCAGGGTAAAAAAGTGTCAGGATTCCAACCTAATGACAAACAATGGTACAGTCCAGGGTTAAAACAAGTCAGGATTCCAGCATTATGACAAAAAAATGGTACAGTCCAGGGTAAAAAAGTGTCAGGATTCCAACCTAATGACAAACAATGGTACAGTCCAGGGAAAAACAAGTCAGGATTCCAGCATTATGACAAAAAAATGGTACAGTCCAGGGTAAAAAAAGAGTCAGGATTCCAACCTAATGACAAACAATGGTACAGTCCAGGGAAATACAAGTCAGGATATCAGCCTCATAGTAAACAATGTTAGAGTCCAATGAAAAAAAGGAGTCAGGATTCCAGCATCATGACAAACAATGGTACAGTCCAGAGTAAAATAAAGTCAGGTTTCCAGCCTCATGACAAACAATGGTACAGTCCAGGGTTAAAACAAGTCAGGATTCCAGCATTATGACAAAAAAAATGGTACAGTCCAGGGTAAAAAAGTGTCAGGATTCCAACCTAATGACAAACAATGGTACAGTCCAGGGAAAAACAAGTCAGGATTCCAGCATTATGACAAAAAAATGGTACAGTCCAGGGTAAAAAAAAGAGTCAGGATTCCAACCTAATGACAAACAATGGTACAGTCCAGGGAAATACAAGTCAGGATATCAGCCTCATAGTAAACAATGTTAGAGTCCAATGAAAAAAGGAGTCAGGATTCCAGCATCATGACAAACAATGGTACAGTCCAGAGTAAAATAAAGTCAGGATTCCAGCCTCATGACAAACAATGGTACAGTCCAGGGAAACGTCATGTCAGGATTCCAGTCTCATGACAAACAATGGTACAGTCCAGGGTTAAAACAAGTCAGGATTCCAGCATTATGACAAAAAAATGGTACAGTCCAGGGTAAAAAAGAGTCAGGATTCCAACCTAATGACAAACAATGGTACAGTCCAGGGTAAAAAGGAGTCAGGATTTCAGTCCCATGGAAATCAATGGTGGAGTCCAGAGTAAAAATGGAGTAAGGATTCCAGCCTCATGGCAAACATTGGTACAGTCCAGGGTAACAAAGGAGTCAGGATTTCAACCATCTATAGATTGTACAGCCAAATGAGAAACACACCTGAAGCTGTCTATCAGGAAAGACAAATGTCTCAAAAAAATCAGGAACTTGATTACCTTCCAGGCGTATTCTGCTGAAATCAACAATCATCAAAACAAGTTGCTGTTGCACTGGGTGGGATTCAAACCCTGATCCTACTGCATGGCAGGCAACAGTTCAACCACTGTACCACCAATTCCTTTGTAAACTAGGCATTCTCGTTGCCATCACCTTGCCCCTCTGAACTTTTCAAACCATGGAATTAAAAGCACATAGCAAACGAAGATCAAGAGACATGCTGAAGAGTTAAAAATGCCAGTAAAGAAACACTGATCACAAAATGCAGACATACAACCTCAAGTAAAAAAATGGTAGAGTCCAGGCTAAAAACAAGTCATGATTCCAGCATCATGACAAACAATGGTACAGTCCAGGGTAAAAAAGGAGTCAGGATTCCAACCACATGACAAACAATGGTAGAGTCCAGACTAAAAACAAATCAGGATTCCAGCATCATGACAAACAATGGTACAGTCCAGGCAAAAAAGGAGTCAGGATTCCAACCACATGACAAACAATGGTAGAGTCCAGACTAAAAACAAATCAGGATTCCAGCCTCATGACAAACAATGGTACAGTCCACGGAAAAACAAGTCAGGATATCAGCCTCATAGTAAAAAATGGTAGAGTCCAGGGTAAAAAAGGAGTCAGGATTCCAACCTCATGACAAACAATGGTACAGTCCAGGCAAAAAGGAGTCAGGATTCCAACCACATGACAAACAATTGTACAGTCCAGAGTAAAATCAAGTCAGGATTCCAGCCTCATGACAAACAATGGTACAGTCCAGGGAAAAGTCATGTCAGGATTCCAGTCTCATGACAAACAATGGTACAGTCCAGGGTTAAAACAAGTCAGGATTCCAGCATTATGACAAAAAAATGGTACAGTCCAGGGTAAAAAAGAGTCAGGATTCCAACCTAATGACAAACAATGGTACAGTCCAGGGAAAAACAAGTCAGGATATCAGCCTCATAGTAAAAAATGGTAGAGTCCAGGGTAAAAAAGGAGTCAGGATTCCAACCTCATGACAAACAATGGTACAGTCCAGAGTAAAAACAAGTCAGGATTCCAATCCTCATGACAAAAATGGTACAATCCAGGGTAAAAAACAAGCCAGAATTCCAATCCTCATGACAAACAATAGAACAGTCCAGGGAAAACAAGTCAGGATATCAGCCTCATAGTAAAAAAAATTGTAGAGTCCATGGTAAAAAAGGAGTCAGGATTCCAACCTCATGACAAACAATGGTACAGTCCAGGCAAAAAGGAGTCAGGATTCCAACCTCATGACAAACAATGGTACAGTCCAGGGTAAAATCAAGTCAGGATTCCAGCATCATGACAAACAATGGTACAGTCCAGGGAAAAACAAGTCAGAATTCCAATCCTCATGACAAACAATGGTACAGTCCAGAGTAAAATCAAGTCAGGATTCCAGCCTCATGACAAACAATGGTGCAGTCCAGGGTTAAAACATGTCAGGACATCAACCTCATAGTATAAAATGGTAGAGTCCAGACAAAAAACAAATCAGGATTCCAGCATCATGACAAACAATGGTACAGTCCAGGGAAAAGTCAAGTCAGAATTCCAGCCTCATGACAAACAATGGTACAGTCCAGGGAAAAACAAGTCAGGATATCAGCTTCATAGTAAACAATGGTAGAGTCCAGGGTAAAAAAGGAGTCAGGATTCCAGCATCATGACAAACAATGGTACAGTCCAGAGTAAAAACAAGTCAGGATTCCAGCCTCATGACAAACAATGGTACATTCCAGGGTAAAAACAAGTTAGGATTCCAGCATTATGACAAGCAATGGTACAGTCCAGGAAAAAACAAGTCAGAATTCCAGCCTCATGACAAATAATGGTACAGTCCATGGAAAAACAAGTCAGGATATCAGCCTCACAGTAAAAAAATTGTAGAGTCCAGATTAAAAACAAATCAGGATTCCAGCATCATGACAAACAATGGTACAGTCCAGGGAAAAGTCAAGTCAGGATTCCAGTCTCATGACAAACAATGGTACAGTCCAGGGTTAAAACAAGTCAGGATTCCAGCATTATGACAAAAAAATGGTACAGTCCAGGGTAAAAAAGTGTCAGGATTCCAACCTAATGACAAACAATGGTACAGTCCAGGGTTAAAACAAGTCAGGATTCCAGCATTATGACAAAAAAATGGTACAGTCCAGGGTAAAAAAGTGTCAGGATTCCAACCTAATGACAAACAATGGTACAGTCCAGGGAAAAACAAGTCAGGATTCCAGCATTATGATAAAAAAATGGTACAGTCCAGGGTAAAAAAAGAGTCAGGATTCCAACCTAATGACAAACAATGGTACAGTCCAGGGAAATACAAGTCAGGATATCAGCCTCATAGTAAACAATGTTAGAGTCCAATGAAAAAGGAGTCAGGATTCCAGCATCATGACAAACAATGGTACAGTCCAGAGTAAAATAAAGTCAGGTTTCCAGCCTCATGACAAACAATGGTACAGTCCAGGGTTAAAACAAGTCAGGATTCCAGCATTATGACAAAAAAATGGTACAGTCCAGGGTAAAAAAGTGTCAGGATTCCAACCTAATGACAAACAATGGTACAGTCCAGGGAAAAACAAGTCAGGATTCCAGCATTATGACAAAAAAATGGTACAGTCCAGGGTAAAAAAAGAGTCAGGATTCCAACCTAATGACAAACAATGGTACAGTCCAGGGAAATACAAGTCAGGATATCAGCCTCATAGTAAACAATGTTAGAGTCCAATGAAAAAAGAGTCAGGATTCCAGCATCATGACAAACAATGGTACAGTCCAGAGTAAAATAAAGTCAGGATTCCAGCCTCATGACAAACAATGGTACAGTCCAGGGAAACGTCATGTCAGGATTCCAGTCTCATGACAAACAATGGTACAGTCCAGGGTTAAAACAAGTCAGGATTCCAGCATTATGACAAAAAAATGGTACAGTCCAGGGTAAAAAAGAGTCAGGATTCCAACCTAATGACAAACAATGGTACAGTCCAGGGTAAAAAGGAGTCAGGATTTCAGTCCCATGGAAAACAATGGTGGAGTCCAGAGTAAAAATGGAGTAAGGATTCCAGCCTCATGGCAAACATTGGTACAGTCCAGGGTAACAAAGGAGTCAGGATTTCAACCATCTATAGATTGTACAGCCAAATGAGAAACACACCTGAAGCTGTCTATCAGGAAAGACAAATGTCTCAAAAAATCAGGAACTTGATTACCTTCCAGGCGTATTCTGCTGAAATCAACAATCATCAAAACAAGTTGCTGTTGCACTGGGTGGGATTCAAACCCTGATCCTACTGCATGGCAGGCAACAGTTCAACCACTGTACCACCAATTCCTTTGTAAACTAGGCATTCTCGTTGCCATCACCTTGCCCCTCTGAACTTTTCAAACCATGGAATTAAAAAGCACATAGCAAACGAAGATCAAGAGACATGCTGAAGAGTTAAAAATGCCAGTAAAGAAACACTGATCACAAAATGCAGACATACAACCTCAAGTAAAAAAATGGTAGAGTCCAGGCTAAAAAACAAGTCATGATTCCAGCATCATGACAAACAATGGTACAGTCCAGGGTAAAAAAGGAGTCAGGATTCCAACCACATGACAAACAATGGTAGAGTCCAGACTAAAAACAAATCAGGATTCCAGCATCATGACAAACAATGGTACAGTCCAGGCAAAAAGGAGTCAGGATTCCAACCACATGACAAACAATGGTAGAGTCCAGACTAAAAACAAATCAGGATTCCAGCCTCATGACAAACAATGGTACAGTCCACGGAAAAGCAAGTCAGGATATCAGCCTCATAGTAAAAAATGGTAGAGTCCAGGGTAAAAAAGGAGTCAGGATTCCAACCTCATGACAAACAATGGTACAGTCCAGGCAAAAAGGAGTCAGGATTCCAACCACATGACAAACAATTGTACAGTCCAGAGTAAAATCAAGTCAGGATTCCAGCCTCATGACAAACAATGGTACAGTCCAGGGAAAAGTCATGTCAGGATTCCAGTCTCATGACAAACAATGGTACAGTCCAGGGTTAAAACAAGTCAGGATTCCAGCATTATGACAAAAAAATGGTACAGTCCAGGGTAAAAAAGAGTCAGGATTCCAACCTAATGACAAACAATGGTACAGTCCAGGGAAAAACAAGTCAGGATATCAGCCTCATAGTAAAAAATGGTAGAGTCCAGGGTAAAAAAGGAGTCAGGATTCCAACCTCATGACAAACAATGGTACAGTCCAGAGTAAAAACAAGTCAGGATTCCAATCCTCATGACAAAAATGGTACAATCCAGGGTAAAAAACAAGCCAGAATTCCAATCCTCATGACAAACAATAGAACAGTCCAGGGAAAACAAGTCAGGATATCAGCCTCATAGTAAAAAAAATTGTAGAGTCCATGGTAAAAAAGGAGTCAGGATTCCAACCTCATGACAAACAATGGTACAGTCCAGGCAAAAAGGAGTCAGGATTCCAACCTCATGACAAACAATGGTACAGTCCAGGGTAAAATCAAGTCAGGATTCCAGCATCATGACAAACAATGGTACAGTCCAGGGAAAAACAAGTCAGAATTCCAATCCTCATGACAAACAATGGTACAGTCCAGAGTAAAATCAAGTCAGGATTCCAGCCTCATGACAAACAATGGTGCAGTCCAGGGTTAAAACATGTCAGGACATCAACCTCATAGTATAAAATGGTAGAGTCCAGACAAAAAACAAATCAGGATTCCAGCATCATGACAAACAATGGTACAGTCCAGGGAAAAGTCAAGTCAGAATTCCAGCCTCATGACAAACAATGGTACAGTCCAGGGAAAAACAAGTCAGGATATCAGCTTCATAGTAAACAATGGTAGAGTCCAGGGTAAAAAAGGAGTCAGGATTCCAGCATCATGACAAACAATGGTACAGTCCAGAGTAAAAACAAGTCAGGATTCCAGCCTCATGACAAACAATGGTACATTCCAGGGTAAAAACAAGTTAGGATTCCAGCATTATGACAAGCAATGGTACAGTCCAGGGAAAAAACAAGTCAGAATTCCAGCCTCATGACAAATAATGGTACAGTCCAGGGAAAAACAAGTCAGGATATCAGCCTCACAGTAAAAAAATTGTAGAGTCCAGATTAAAAACAAATCAGGATTCCAGCATCATGACAAACAATGGTACAGTCCAGGGAAAAGTGAAGTCAGGATTCCAGTCTCATGACAAACAATGGTACAGTCCAGGGTTAAAACAAGTCAGGATTCCAGCATTATGACAAAAAAATGGTACAGTCCAGGGTAAAAAAGTGTCAGGATTCCAACCTAATGACAAACAATGGTACAGTCCAGGGTTAAAACAAGTCAGGATTCCAGCATTATGACAAAAAAATGGTACAGTCCAGGGTAAAAAAGTGTCAGGATTCCAACCTAATGACAAACAATGGTACAGTCCAGGGAAAAACAAGTCAGGAATCCAGCATTATGACAAAAAAAATGGTACAGTCCAGGGTAAAAAAAGAGTCAGGATTCCAACCTAATGACAAACAATGGTACAGTCCAGGGAAATACAAGTCAGGATATCAGCCTCATAGTAAACAATGTTAGAGTCCAATGAAAAAAGGAGTCAGGATTCCAGCATCATGACAAACAATGGTACAGTCCAGAGTAAAATAAAGTCAGGTTTCCAGCCTCATGACAAACAATGGTACAGTCCAGGGTTAAAACAAGTCAGGATTCCAGCATTATGACAAAAAAATGGTACAGTCCAGGGTAAAAAAAGTGTCAGGATTCCAACCTAATGACAAACAATGGTACAGTCCAGGGAAAAACAAGTCAGGATTCCAGCATTATGACAAAAAAATGGTACAGTCCAGGGTAAAAAAAGAGTCAGGATTCCAACCTAATGACAAACAATGGTACAGTCCAGGGAAATACAAGTCAGGATATCAGCCTCATAGTAAACAATGTTAGAGTCCAATGAAAAAAGGAGTCAGGATTCCAGCATCATGACAAACAATGGTACAGTCCAGAGTAAAATAAAGTCAGGATTCCAGCCTCATGACAAACAATGGTACAGTCCAGGGAAACGTCATGTCAGGATTCCAGTCTCATGACAAACAATGGTACAGTCCAGGGTTAAAACAAGTCAGGATTCCAGCATTATGACAAAAAAATGGTACAGTCCAGGGTAAAAAAGAGTCAGGATTCCAACCTAATGACAAACAATGGTACAGTCCAGGGTAAAAAGGAGTCAGGATTTCAGTCCCATGGAAAACAATGGTGGAGTCCAGAGTAAAAATGGAGTAAGGATTCCAGCCTCATGGCAAACATTGGTACAGTCCAGGGTAACAAAGGAGTCAGGATTTCAACCATCTATAGATTGTACAGCCAAATGAGAAACACACCTGAAGCTGTCTATCAGGAAAGACAAATGTCTCAAAAAATCAGGAACTTGATTACCTTCCAGGCGTATTCTGCTGAAATCAACAATCATCAAAACAAGTTGCTGTTGCACTGGGTGGGATTCAAACCCTGATCCTACTGCATGGCAGGCAACAGTTCAACCACTGTACCACCAATTCCTTTGTAAACTAGGCATTCTCGTTGCCATCACCTTGCCCCTCTGAACTTTTCAAACCATGGAATTAAAAAGCACATAGCAAACGAAGATCAAGAGACATGCTGAAGAGTTAAAAATGCCAGTAAAGAAACACTGATCACAAAATGCAGACATACAACCTCAAGTAAAAAAATGGTAGAGTCCAGGCTAAAAACAAGTCATGATTCCAGCATCATGACAAACAATGGTACAGTCCAGGGTAAAAAAGGAGTCAGGATTCCAACCACATGACAAACAATGGTAGAGTCCAGACTAAAAACAAATCAGGATTCCAGCATCATGACAAACAATGGTACAGTCCAGGCAAAAAGGAGTCAGGATTCCAACCACATGACAAACAATGGTAGAGTCCAGACTAAAAACAAATCAGGATTCCAGCCTCATGACAAACAATGGTACAGTCCACGGAAAAACAAGTCAGGATATCAGCCTCATAGTAAAAAATGGTAGAGTCCAGGGTAAAAAAGGAGTCAGGATTCCAACCTCATGACAAACAATGGTACAGTCCAGGCAAAAAGGAGTCAGGATTCCAACCACATGACAAACAATTGTACAGTCCAGAGTAAAATCAAGTCAGGATTCCAGCCTCATGACAAACAATGGTACAGTCCAGGGAAAAGTCATGTCAGGATTCCAGTCTCATGACAAACAATGGTACAGTCCAGGGTTAAAACAAGTCAGGATTCCAGCATTATGACAAAAAAATGGTACAGTCCAGGGTAAAAAAGAGTCAGGATTCCAACCTAATGACAAACAATGGTACAGTCCAGGGAAAAACAAGTCAGGATATCAGCCTCATAGTAAAAAATGGTAGAGTCCAGGGTAAAAAGGAGTCAGGATTCCAACCTCATGACAAACAATGGTACAGTCCAGGCAAAAAGGAGTCAGGATTCCAACCACATGACAAACAATGGTACAGTCCAGGGAAAAACAAGTCAGGATATCAGCCTCATAGTAAAAAAATTGTAGAGTCCAGGGTAAAAAGGAGTCAGGATTCCAGCATCATGACAAAAAAATGGTACAGTCCAGGGAAAAAAGGAGTCAGGATTCCAGCATCATGACAAACAATGGTACAGTCCAGGGTAAAATCAAGTCAGGATTCCAGCCTCATGACAAACAATGGTGCAGTCCAGGGTTAAAACAAGTCAGGATTCCAGCCTCATGACAAACAATGGTACAGTCCAGGGTATAAAGGAGTCAGGATTTCACTCCCATGGAAAACAATGGTGGAGTCCAGAGTAAAAAAGGAGTAAGCATTCCAGCCTCCTGACAAACAATGGTACTGTCCAGGCTAAAAACGAGTCAGGATTCCAGCCTCATGGCAAACATTGGTACAGTCCAGGGTAAAAAGGAGTCAGGATTTCAGTCTCATGGTAAACAATGGTAGAGTCCAGGGTAAAAAAGGAGTCAGGATTTCAACCATCTATAGAGAGTACAGCCAAATGAGAAACACACCTGAAGCTGTCTATCAGGAAAGAAAAATGTCTCAAAAAATCAGGAACTTGATTACCTTCCAGGCGTATTCTGCTGAAATCAACAATCATCAAAACAAGTTGCTGTTTCTTTGGGTGGGATTTGAACTCTGATCCTACTGCATGGCAGGCAACAGTTCTGCCACTGTACCACCAATTCCTTTGTAAACTAGGCATTCTCGTTGCCATCACCTTGTCCCTCTGAGTTTTTCAAACCATGGAATTAAAAAGCACATAGCAAACGAAGATCAAGAGACATGCTGAAGAGTTAAAAATGCCAGTAAAGAAACACTGATCACAAAATGCAGACATACAACCTCAAGTAAAAAAATGGTAGAGTCCAGGCTAAAAACAAGTCATGATTCCAGCATCATGACAAACAATGGTACAGTCCAGGGTAAAAAAGGAGTCAGGATTCCAACCACATGACAAACAATGGTAGAGTCCAGACTAAAAACAAATCAGGATTCCAGCATCATGACAAACAATGGTACAGTCCAGGCAAAAAGGAGTCAGGATTCCAACCACATGACAAACAATGGTAGAGTCCAGACTAAAAACAAATCAGGATTCCAGCCTCATGACAAACAATGGTACAGTCCACGGAAAAACAAGTCAGGATATCAGCCTCATAGTAAAAAATGGTAGAGTCCAGGGTAAAAAAGGAGTCAGGATTCCAACCTCATGACAAACAATGGTACAGTCCAGGCAAAAAGGAGTCAGGATTCCAACCACATGACAAACAATGGTACAGTCCAGGGAAAAGTCATGTCAGGATTCCAGTCTCATGACAAACAATGGTACAGTCCACGGTTAAAACAAGTCAGGATTCCAGCATTATGACAAAAAATGGTACAGTCCAGGGTAAAAAAGAGTCAGGATTCCAACCTAATGACAAACAATGGTACAGTCCAGGGAAAAACAAGTCAGGATATCAGCCTCATAGTAAAAAATGGTAGAGTCCAGGGTAAAAAAGGAGTCAGGATTCCAACCTCATGACAAACAATGGTACAGTCCAGAGTAAAAACAAGTCAGGATTCCAATCCTCATGACAAAAATGGTACAATCCAGGGTAAAAAACAAGCCAGAATTCCAATCCTCATGACAAACAATAGAACAGTCCAGGGAAAACAAGTCAGGATATCAGCCTCATAGTAAAAAAATTGTAGAGTCCATGGTAAAAAAAGGAGTCAGGATTCCAACCTCATGACAAACAATGGTACAGTCCAGGCAAAAAGCAGTCAGGATTCCAACCTCATGACAAACAATGGTACAGTCCAGGGTAAAATCAAGTCAGGATTCCAGCATCATGACAAACAATGGTACAGTCCAGGGAAAAACAAGTCAGAATTCCAATCCTCATGACAAACAATGGTACAGTCCAGAGTAAAATCAAGTCAGGATTCCAGCCTCATGACAAACAATGGTGCAGTCCAGGGTTAAAACATGTCAGGACATCAACCTCATAGTATAAAATGGTAGAGTCCAGACAAAAAAACAAATCAGGATTCCAGCATCATGACAAACAATGGTACAGTCCAGGGAAAAGTCAAGTCAGAATTCCAGCCTCATGACAAACAATGGTACAGTCCAGGGAAAAACAAGTCAGGATATCAGCTTCATAGTAAACAATGGTAGAGTCCAGGGTAAAAAAGGAGTCAGGATTCTAGCATCATGACAAACAATGGTACAGTCCAGAGTAAAAACAAGTCAGGATTCCAGCCTCATGACAAACAATGGTACATTCCAGGGTAAAAACAAGTTAGGATTCCAGCATTATGACAAGCAATGGTACAGTCCAGGGAAAAAACAAGTCAGAAATCCAGCCTCATGAGAAATAATGGTACAGTCCAGGGAAAAACAAGTCAGGATATCAGCCTCACAGTAAAAATATTGTAGAGTCCAGATTAAAAAAACAAATCAGGATTCCAGCATCATGACAAACAATGGTACAGTCCAGGGAAAAGTGAAGTCAGGATTCCAGTCTCATGACAAACAATGGTACAGTCCAGGGTTAAAACAAGTCAGAATTCCAGCATTATGACAAAAAAATGGTACAGTCCAGGGTAAAAAAGTGTCAGGATTCCAACCTAATGACAAACAATGGTACAGTCCAGGGTTAAAACAAGTCAGGATTCCAGCATTATGACAAAAAAATGGTACAGTCCAGGGTAAAAAAGTGTCAGGATTCCAACCTAATGACAAACAATGGTACAGTCCAGGGAAAAACAAGTCAGGATTCCAGCATTATGACAAAAAAATGGTACAGTCCAGGGTAAAAAAAGAGTCAGGATTCCAACCTAATGACAAACAATGGTACAGTCCAGGGAAATACAAGTCAGGATATCAGCCTCATAGTAAACAATGTTAGAGTCCAATGAAAAAGGGAGTCAGGATTCCAGCATCATGACAAACAATGGTACAGTCCAGAGTAAAATAAAGTCAGGTTTCCAGCCTCATGACAAACAATGGTACAGTCCAGGGTTAAAACAAGTCAGGATTCCAGCATTATGACAAAAAAAATGGTACAGTCCAGGGTAAAAAAGTGTCAGGATTCCAACCTAATGACAAACAATGGTACAGTCCAGGGAAAAACAAGTCAGGATTCCAGCATTATGACAAAAAAATGGTACAGTCCAGGGTAAAAAAAGAGTCAGGATTCCAACCTAATGACAAACAATGGTACAGTCCAGGGAAATACAAGTCAGGATATCAGCCTCATAGTAAACAATGTTAGAGTCCAATGAAAAAAGGAGTCAGGATTCCAGCATCATTACAAACAATGGTACAGTCCAGAGTAAAATAAAGTCAGGATTCCAGCCTCATGACAAACAATGGTACAGTCCAGGGAAACGTCATGTCAGGATTCCAGTCTCATGACAAACAATGGTACAGTCCAGGGTTAAAACAAGTCAGGATTCCAGCATTATGACAAAAAAATGGTACAGTCCAGGGTAAAAAGAGTCAGGATTCCAACCTAATGACAAACAATGGTACAGTCCAGGGTAAAAAGGAGTCAGGATTTCAGTCCCATGGAAAACAATGGTGGAGTCCAGAGTAAAAATGGAGTAAGGATTCCAGCCTCATGGCAAACATTGGTACAGTCCAGGGTAACAAAGGAGTCAGGATTTCAACCATCTATAGATTGTACAGCCAAATGAGAAACACACCTGAAGCTGTCTATCAGGAAAGACAAATGTCTCAAAAAATCAGGAACTTGATTACCTTCCAGGCGTATTCTGCTGAAATCAACAATCATCAAAACAAGTTGCTGTTGCACTGGGTGGGATTCAAACCCTGATCCTACTGCATGGCAGGCAACAGTTCAACCACTGTACCACCAATTCCTTTGTAAACTAGGCATTCTCGTTGCCATCACCTTGCCCCTCTGAACTTTTCAAACCATGGAATTAAAAAGCACATAGCAAACGAAGATCAAGAGACATGCTGAAGAGTTAAAAATGCCAGTAAAGAAACACTGATCACAAAATGCAGACATACAACCTCAAGTAAAAAAATGGTAGAGTCCAGGCTAAAAACAAGTCATGATTCCAGCATCATGACAAACAATGGTACAGTCCAGGGTAAAAAAGGAGTCAGGATTCCAACCACATGACAAACAATGGTAGAGTCCAGACTAAAAACAAATCAGGATTCCAGCATCATGACAAACAATGGTACAGTCCAGGCAAAAAGGAGTCAGGATTCCAACCACATGACAAACAATGGTAGAGTCCAGACTAAAAACAAATCAGGATTCCAGCCTCATGACAAACAATGGTACAGTCCACGGAAAAACAAGTCAGGATATCAGCCTCATAGTAAAAAATGGTAGAGTCCAGGGTAAAAAAGGAGTCAGGATTCCAACCTCATGACAAACAATGGTACAGTCCAGGCAAAAAGGAGTCAGGATTCCAACCACATGACAAACAATTGTACAGTCCAGAGTAAAATCAAGTCAGGATTCCAGCCTCATGACAAACAATGGTACAGTCCAGGGAAAAGTCATGTCAGGATTCCAGTCTCATGACAAACAATGGTACAGTCCAGGGTTAAAACAAGTCAGGATTCCAGCATTATGACAAAAAAATGGTACAGTCCAGGGTAAAAAAGAGTCAGGATTCCAACCTAATGACAAACAATGGTACAGTCCAGGGAAAAACAAGTCAGGATATCAGCCTCATAGTAAAAAATGGTAGAGTCCAGGGTAAAAAAGGAGTCAGGATTCCAACCTCATGACAAACAATGGTACAGTCCAGGCAAAAAAAGTCAGGATTCCAACCACATGACAAACAATGGTACAGTCCAGGGAAAAACAAGTCAGGATATCAGCCTCATAGTAAAAAATTGTAGAGTCCAGGGTAAAAAAGGAGTCAGGATTCCAGCATCATGACAAAAAAATGGTACAGTCCAGGGAAAAAAGGAGTCAGGATTCCAGTATCATGACAAACAATGGTACAGTCCAGGGTAAAATCAAGTCAGGATTCCAGCCTCATGACAAACAATGGTGCAGTCCAGGGTTAAAACAAGTCAGGATTCCAGCCTCATGACAAACAATGGTACAGTCCAGGGTATAAAGGAGTCAGGATTTCACTCCCATGGAAAACAATGGTGGAGTCCAGAGTAAAAAAGGAGTAAGCATTCCAGCCTCCTGACAAACAATGGTACTGTCCAGGCTAAAAACGAGTCAGGATTCCAGCCTCATGGCAAACATTGGTACAGTCCAGGGTAAAAAGGAGTCAGGATTTCAGTCTCATGGTAAACAATGGTAGAGTCCAGGGTAAAAAAGGAGTCAGGATTTCAACCATCTATAGAGAGTACAGCCAAATGAGAAACACACCTGAAGCTGTCTATCAGGAAAGAAAAATGTCTCAAAAAATCAGGAACTGATTACCTTCCAGGCGTATTCTGCTGAAATCAACAATCATCAAAACAAGTTGCTGTTTCTTTGGGTGGGATTTGAACTCTGATCCTACTGCATGGCAGGCAACAGTTCTGCCACTGTACCACAATTCCTTTGTAAACTAGGCATTCTGTTGCCATCACCTTGTCCCTCTGAGTTTTTAAACCATGGAATTAAAAGCACATAGCAAACGAAGATCAAGAGACATGCTGAAGAGTTAAAAATGCCAGTAAAGAAACACTGATCACAAAAAGACAGACATACAACCTCAAGGCAAAAAAATGGTAGAGTCCAGGCTAAAAACAAGTCAGGATTCCAGCATCATGACAAACAATGGTACAGTCCAGTGAAAAAAAGTCAGAATTCCAGCCTCATGACAAACAATGGTACAGTCCAGGGAAAAACAAGTCAGGATATCAGCCTCAAAGTAAACAATGTTAGAGTCCAATTAAAAAAAGGGTCAGGATTCCAGATTCATGACAAACAATGACACAGTCCAGGGAAAAAAACAAGCCAGAATTCCAATCCTCATGACAAACAATAGTACAGTCCAGGGAAAACAAGTCAGGATATCAGCCTCATAGTAAAAAAATGGTAGAGTCCAGGCTAAAACAAAGTCAGGATTCCAGCATCATGACAAACAATGGTACAGTCCAGTGAAAAAAGTCAGAATTCCAGCCTCATGACAAACAATGGTACAGTCCAGGGAAAAACAAGTCAGGATATCAGCCTCAAAGTAAACAATGTTAGAGTCCAATGAAAAAAGGAGTCAGGATTCCAGAATCATGACAAACAATGACACAGTCCAGGGAAAAAAACAAGCCAGAATTCCAATCCTCATGCAAACAATAGTACAGTCCAGGAAAACAAGTCAGGATATCAGCCTCCATAGAAAAAAAAATTGTAGAGTCCATGGTAAAAAAGGAGTCAGGATTCCAACCTCATGACAAACAATGGTACAGTCCAGGCAAAAAACAAATCAGGATTCCAGCATCATGACAAACAATGGTACAGTCCAGGGGAAACGTCAAGTCAGAATTCCAGCCTCATGACAAACAATGGTACAGTCCAGGGAAAAACAAGTCAGGATATCAGCTTCATAATAAACAATGGTAGAGTCCAGGGTAAAAAAGGAGTCAGGATTCCAGCATCATGACAAACAATGGTACAGTCCAGGGAAAAAAAACAAGTCAGGATTCCAGCCTCATGACAAACAATGGTACAGTCCAGGGTAAAAACAAGTCAGGATTCCAAAAAAAAAAAAAAAAAAAAAAAAAGGGCAAAAAAAAAATTAAGATTCCAACCTCAAAAAAAAAAAGGGCTCGGTCCGGGGAAAAAGGAGTCGGATTACAACACATGACAAACAATGGTAGAGTCCAGGCTAAAAACAAATCAGGATTCCAGCATCATCACAAACAATGGTACAGTCCAGGTAAAAACAAGTCAGGATTCCAGCCTCATGACAAACAATGGTACATTCCAGGGTAAAAACAAGTCAGGATTCCAGCAATATGACAAGCAATGGTACAGTCCAGGGAAAAACAAGTCAGAATTCCAGCCTCATGACAAATAATGGTACAGTCCAGGGAAAAACAAGTCAGGATATCAGCCTCATAGTGAAAAAATTGTAGAGTCCAGATTAAAAACAAATCAGGATTCCAGCATCATGACAAACAATGGTACAGTCCAGGGAAAAGTCAAGTCAGGATTCCAGTCTCATGACAAACAATGGTACAGTCCAGGGTTAAAACAAGTCAGGATTCCAGCATTATGACAAAAAAATGGTACAGTCCAGGGTAAAAAAGTCAGGATTCCAACCTAATGACAAACAATGGTACAGTCCAGGGTTAAAACAAGTCAGGATTCCAGCATTATGACAAAAAAATGGTACAGTCCAGGGTAAAAAGTGTCAGGATTCCAACCTAATGACAAACAATGGTACAGTCCAGGGAAAACAAGTCAGGATTCCAGCATTATGACAAAAAAATGGTACAGTCCAGGGTAAAAAAGAGTCAGGATTCCAACCTAATGACAAACAATGGTACAGTCCAGGGAAATACAAGTCAGGATATCAGCCTCATAGTAAACAATGTTAGAGTCCAGGCAAAAAAACAAATCAGGATTCCAGCATCATGACAAACAATGGTACAGTCCAGGGAAAAGTCAAGTCAGAAGTCCAGCCTCATGACAAACAATGGTACAGTCCAGGGAAAAACAAGTCAGGATATCAGCTTCATGGTAAACAATGGTAGAGTCCAGGGTAAAAAAGGAGTCAGGATTCCAACCTCATGACAAACAATGGTACAGTCCAGGCAAAAAAGGAGTCAGGATTCCAACCACATGACAAACAATGGTAGAGTCCAGACTAAAAACAAATCAGGATTCCAGCATCATGACAAACAATGGTACAGTCCAGAGTAAAAACAAGTCAGGATTCCAGCCTCATGACAAACAATGGTACAGTCCAGGGAAATGTAAAGTCAGGATTCCAGTCTCATGACAAACAATGGTACAGTCCATGGTTAAAACAAGTCAGGATTCCAGCATCATGACAAACAATGGTACAGTCCAGAGTAAAAACAAGTCAGGATTCCAGCCTCATGACAAAAATGGTACAGTCCAGGCTAAAAACAAGTCAGGATTCCAGCATCATGACAAACAATGGTACAGTCCAGGGAAAAAAAGTTAGGATTCCAACCTCATGACAAACAATGGTACAGTCCAGGCAAAAAGGAGTCAGGATTACAACCACATGACAAACAATGGTAGAGTCCAGACTAAAAACAAATCAGGATTCCAGCATCATCACAAACAATGGTACAGTCCAGAGTAAAAACAAGTCAGGATTCCAGCCTCATGACAAACAATGGTACATTCCAGGGTAAAAACAAGTCAGGATTCCAGCAATATGACAAGCAATGGTACAGTCCAGGGAAAAAACAAGTCAGAATTCCAGCCTCATGACAAATAATGGTACAGTCCAGGGAAAAACAAGTCAGGATATCAGCCTCATAGTAAAAAAATTGTAGAGTCCAGATTAAAAACAAATCAGGATTCCAGCATCATGACAAACAATGGTACAGTCCAGGGAAAAGTCAAGTCAGGATTCCAGTCTCATGACAAACAATGGTACAGTCCAGGGTTAAAACAAGTCAGGATTCCAGCATTATGACAAAAAATGGTACAGTCCAGGGTAAAAAAAGTGTCAGGATTCCAACCTAATGACAAACAATGGTACAGTCCAGGGTTAAAACAAGTCAGGATTCCAGCATTATGACAAAAAAAATGGTACAGTCCAGGGTAAAAAAGTGTCAGGATTCCAACCTAATGACAAACAATGGTACAGTCCAGGGAAAAACAAGTCAGGATTCCAGCATTATGACAAAAAATGGTACAGTCCAGGGAGAAAAATAAGTCAGGATTCCAACCTCATGACAAACAATGGTACAGTCCAGGGAAATACAAGTCAGGATATCAGCCTCATAGTAACAATGTTAGAGTCCAGGACAAAAAATCAGGATTCCCAGCATCATGACAAACAATGGTACAGTCCAGGGAAAAAAAAGTCAGGATTCCAACCTCATGACAAACAATGGTACAGTCCAGAGTAAAAACAAGTCAGGATTCCAGCCTCATGACAAACAATGGTACAGTCCAGGCTAAAAACAAATCAGGATTCCAGCCTCATGACAAACAATGGTACAGTCCAAGGAAAACAAGGTCAGGATTCCAGCCTCATGACAAACAATGGTACAGTCCAGGGTAAAAACAAGTCAGGATTCCAGCCTCATGACAAACAAATGGTACAGTCCAGGGTAAAAAAGTCAGGTTTCCAGCCTCATGACAAACAATGGTACAGTCCAGGGTAAAAGGAGTCAGGATTCCAGCATCATGACAAACAATGGTACAGTCCAGAGTAAAAACAAGTCAGGATTCCAGCATCATGACAAACAATGGTACAGTTCAGGGAAAAAATCAAGTCAGGATTCCAGTCTCATGACAAACAATGGTACAGTCCATGGTTAAAACAAGATCAAGATTCCAGCATCATGACAAAAAAATGGTACAGTCCAGGGTAAAAAAAAGTCAGGATTCCAACCTCATGACAAACAATGGTACAGTCCAGGGTAAAAAACAAAGTCAGGATTCCAGCCTCATGACAAACAATGGTACAGTCCAGAGTAAAAGTCAAGTCAGGATTCCAGCCTCATGACAAACAATGGTACAGTCCAGGGTAAAGTCAAGTCAGGATTCCAGCCTCATGATAAACAAAATGGTACAGTCCAGGGTAAATCAAGTCAGGATTCCAGCCTCATGACAAACAATGGTACAGTCCAGAGTAAAAACAAGTCAGGATTCCAGCCTCATGACAAACAATGGTACAGTCCAGGTAAAAAGGTGTCAGGATTCCAGCCACATGACAAACAATGGTAGAGTCCAGACTAAAAGCAAATCTGGATTCCAGCCTCATGACAAACAATGGTACAGTCCCGAGTAAAAACAAGTCAGGATTCCAGCCTCATGACAAACAATGGTACAGTCCAGGTTAAAAAGGAGCCAGGATTCCAGCATCATGACAAACAATGGTACAGTCCCAGAGTAAAAACAAGTCAGGATTCCAGCCTCATGACAAACTGGTACAGTCAGGGAAAAGTCAAGTCAGGATTCCAGTCTCATGGCAGACAATTGGTACAGTCCACGGAAAGCAAGTCAGGATTCCAGCATCATGATAAAGAAATGGTAGAGTCCAGGGTAAAAAAAAGTCAGGATTCCAGCTGACGAGTTAAAAATGGTAAGTCAGTTAAAAAGGAGTCAGGATTCCAGCATCATGACAAACAATGGTAGAGTCCAGACTAAAAACAAGTCAGGATTCCAGCCTCATGACAAACAATGGTACAGTCCAGGGAAAAGTCAAGTCAGGATTCCAGTCTCATGACAAACAATGGTACAGTCCATGGTTAAAACAAAGTCAGGATTCCAGCATCATGACAAAAATTGGTAGAGTCCAGGGTAAAAAGAAGTCAGGATTCCAACCTTATGACAAACAATGGTACAGTCCAGAGTAAAAACAAGTCAGGATTCCAGCATCATGACAAACAATGGTACAGTCCAGGGAAAAGTCAAGTCAGGATTCCAGTCTCATGTCAAACAATGGTACAGTCCATGGTTAAAACAAGTCAGGATTCCAGCATCATGACAAAAATGGTACAGTCCAGGATAAAAACAAGTCAGGATTCCAGCCTCGTGACAAACAATGGTACAGTCCAGAGTAAAAAAAAGTCAGGATTCCAG
>JAZGTH010000198.1:0-90655 GCA_036877525.1 Chromobotia macracanthus | reverse complement strand
TTGCCATGGACTCTACCATTGTTTGCTGTGTAATTGGAATCCTGACTACATTTTTAGCTTGGACTCTACCATTGATTGCCATGTGATTGGAATCCTGACTACTTTTTACCCTGGACTCTACCATTGTTTGTCATGAAGTTGTATTTCTGTGTCTTTTTAGACAGTGTTTGTCTTTCTGGCATTATTTTGCTCTTCAGCATGTCTCTTCATCTTCGTTTTTCATGGTTTTTTTTAATTCTCTTGTTTGAGAAGTTGAGAATGGCTAGGTGATGGCAACGAGAATGCCTTACTTTGGCAAGAATTGGTGGTACAGTGGTAGAACTTTAGCCTGCCATGCAGGAGGACCAGGGTTCGATTCCCAGCTAGGGCAACAACAATTTTTTTGATGATTGTTGATTCAGCAGAATATGCCTGGAAGATAATCAAGTTCTTATTTTTTGAGAAGTTTGTTTTCCTTGACAGACAGCTTAAGGTGTATTTCTCTTTTGGCTGTACTCCATATAGATGGTTGTAATCCTGACTCCTTCTTTCCTTGGACTGTTCCATTGCTTGCCACGAGACTGGACCCCTGACTTTTTAGCCTGGACTCTACCATAGTTTGCCATGAGATTGGAATCCTGACCCCTTTTTGCCTGGACTCTACCATTGTTTGAAATGAGCCTGGACTGTACCATTGATTGCCATGTAATTGGAATCCTGACTCTTTTTTACCCTGGACTCTACCATTGTTTGTCATGAAGTTGTATTTCTGTGTCTTTTCAGACAGTGTTTGTCTTTCTGGCATTATTTTGCTCTTCAGCATGTCTCTTCATCTTCGTTTGTCATGTGCTTTTTAATTCTCTTGTTTGTAGGTGTATTTCTCTTATGGCTGTTCTCCCTATAGATAGTTGTAATCCTGACTCCTTCTATCCTTGGACTGTACCATTGCTTGCCATGAGACTGGACTCCTGACCCCTTTTTGCCTGGACTCTACCATTGTTTGAAATGAGATTGGAATCCGTGTTCCTTTTTTGCCTGGACTCTACCATTGTTTAAAATGAGACTGGAATACTGACTTCTTTATAGCCTGGACTGTACCATTGTTTGCCATGTAATTGGAATCCTGACGTCATTTTGCCCTGGACTCTACCATTGTTTGCTGTGTAATTGGAATCCTGACTACATTTTTAGCTTGGACTCTACCATTGATTGCCATGTGATTGGAATCCTGACTACTTTTTACCCTGGACTCTACCATTGTTTGTCATGAAGTTGTATTTCTGTGTCTTTTTAGACAGTGTTTGTCTTTCTGGCATTATTTTGCTCTTCAGCATGTCTCTTCATCTTCGTTTTTCATGGTTTTTTTAATTCTCTTGTTTGAGAAGTTGAGAATGGCTAGGTGATGGCAACGAATGCCTTACTTTGGCAAGAATTGGTGGTACAGTGTTAGAGCTTTCGCCTACCATGCAGGAGGACCAGGGTTCGATTCCCAGCTAGGGCAACAACAATTTTTTGATGATTGTTGATTCAGCAGAATATGCCTGGAAGTTAATCAAGTTCCTATTTTTTTGAGAAGTTTGTTTTCCTTGACAGACAGCTTAAGGTGTATTTCTCTTTTGGCTGTAGTCCCCATAGATGGTTGTAATCCTGACTCCTTTCCCTGGACTGTTCTATTGCTTGCCACGAGACTGGACCCCTGACTTTTTAGCCTGGACTCTACCATAGTTTGCCATGAGATTGGACTCCTGACCCCTTTTTGCCTGGACTTTACCATTGTTTGAAATGAGCCTGGACTGTACCATTGATTGCCATGTAATTGGAATCCTGACTCTTTTTTACCCTGGACTCTACCATTGTTTGTCATGAAGTTGTATTTCTGTGTCTTTTCAGACAGTGTTTGTCTTTCTGGCATTATTTTGCTCTTCAGCATGTCTCTTCATCTTCGTTTGTCATGTGCTTTTTTAATTCTCTTGTTTGTAGGTGTATTTCTCTTATGGCTGTTCTCCCTATAGATAGTTGTAATCCTGACTCCTTCTATCCTTGGACTGTACCATTGCTTGCCATGAGACTGGACTCCTGACCCCTTTTGCCTGGACTCTACCATTGTTTGAAATGAGATTGGAATCCGTGTTCCTTTTTTGCCTGGACTCTACCATTGTTTAAAATGAGACTGGAATACTGACTTCTTTATAGCCTGGACTGTACCATTGTTTGCCATGTAATTGGAATCCTGACGTCATTTTGCCATGGACTCTACCATTGTTTGCTGTGTAATTGGAATCCTGACTACATTTTTAGCTTGGACTCTACCATTGATTGCCATGTGATTGGAATCCTGACTACTTTTTACCCTGGACTCTACCATTGTTTGTCATGAAGTTGTATTTCTGTGTCTTTTTAGACAGTGTTTGTCTTTCTGGCATTATTTTGCTCTTCAGCATGTCTCTTCATCTTCGTTTTTCATGTTTTTTTTTAATTCTCTTGTTTGAGAAGTTGAGAATGGCTAGGTGATGGCAACGAGAATGCCTTACTTTGGCAAGAATTGGTGGTACAGTGGTAGAACTTTCGCCTACCATGCAGGAGGACCAGGGTTCGATTCCCAGCTAGGGCAACAACAATTTTTTTTGATGATTGTTGATTCAGCAGAATATGCCTGGAAGTTAATCAAGTTCCTATTTTTTTGAGAAGTTTGTTTTCCTTGACAGACAGCTTAAGGTGTATTTCTCTTTTGGCTGTACTCCATATAGATGGTTGTAATCCTGACTCCTTCTTTCCCTGGACTGTTCCATTGCTTGCCACGAGACTGGACCCCTGACTTTTTAGCCTGGACTCTACCATAGTTTGCCATGAGATTGGAATCCTGACCCCTTTTTGCCTGGACTCTACCATTGTTTGAAATGAGCCTGGACTGTACCATTGATTGCCATGTAATTGGAATCCTGACTCTTTTTTACCCTGGACTCTACCATTGTTTGTCATGAAGTTGTATTTCTGTGTCTTTTCAGACAGTGTTTGTCTTTCTGGCATTATTTTGCTCTTCAGCATGTCTCTTCATCTTCGTTTGTCATGTGCTTTTTTAATTCTCTTGTTTGTAGGTGTATTTCTCTTATGGCTGTTCTCCTATAGATAGTTGTAATCCTGACTCCTTCTATCCTTGGACTGTACCATTGCTTGCCATGAGACTGGACTCCTGACCCCTTTTTGCCTGGACTCTACCATTGTTTGAAATGAGATTGGAATCCGTGTTCCTTTTTTGCCTGGACTCTACCATTGTTTAAAATGAGACTGGAATACTGACTTCTTTATAGCCTGGACTGTACCATTGTTTGCCATGTAATTGGAATCCTGACGTCATTTTGCCCTGGACTCTACCATTGTTTGCTGTGTAATTGGAATCCTGACTACATTTTTAGCTTGGACTCTACCATTGATTGCCATGTGATTGGAATCCTGACTACTTTTTACCCTGGACTCTACCATTGTTTGTCATGAAGTTGTATTTCTGTGTCTTTTTAGACAGTGTTTGTCTTTCTGGCATTATTTTGCTCTTCAGCATGTCTCTTCATCTTCGTTTTTCATGTTTTTTTTAATTCTCTTGTTTGAGAAGTTGAGAATGGCTAGGTGATGGCAACGAGAATGCCTTACTTTGGCAAGAATTGGTGGTACAGTGGTAGAACTTTCGCCTACCATGCAGGAGGACCAGGGTTTGATTCCCAGCTAGGGCAACAACAATTTTTTTTGATGATTGTTGATTCAGCAGAATATGCCTGGAAGTTAATCAAGTTCCTATTTTTTTGAGAAGTTTGTTTTCCTTGACAGACAGCTTAAAGTGTATTTCTCTTTTGGCTGTACTCCATATAGATGGTTGTAATCCTGACTCCTTCTTTCCTTGGACTGTACCATTGCTTGCCATGTGACTGGACTCCTGACTTCTTTTTAGCCTGGACTCTACCATTGTTTGCCATGAGATTGGAATCCTGACCCCTTTTTTGCCTGGACTCTACCATTGTTTGAAATGAGCCTGGACTGTACCATTGATTGCCATGTAATTGGAATCCTGACTCTTTTTTACCCTGGACTCTACCATTGTTTGTCATGAAGTTGTATTTCTGTGTCTTTTCAGACAGTGTTTGTCTTTCTGGCATTATTTTGCTCTTCAGCATGTCTCTTCATCTTCGTTTGTCATGTGCTTTTTAATTCTCTTGTTTGTAGGTGTATTTCTCTTATGGCTGTTCTCCCTATAGATAGTTGTAATCCTGACTCCTTCTATCCTTGGACTGTACCATTGCTTGCCATGAGACTGGACTCCTGACCCCTTTTTGCCTGGACTTTACTATTGTTTGAAATGAGCCTGGACTGTACCATTGATTGCCATGTAATTGGAATCCTGACTCTTTTTTACCCTGGACTCTACCATTGTTTGTCATGAAGTTGTATTTCTGTGTCTTTTCAGACAGTGTTTGTCTTTCTGGCATTATTTTGCTCTTCAGCATGTCTCTTCATCTTCGTTTGTCATGTGCTTTTTAATTCTCTTGTTTGTAGGTGTATTTCTCTTATGGCTGTTCTCCCTATAGATGGTTGTAATCCTGACTCCTTCTATCCTTGGACTGTACCATTGCTTGCCATGAGACTGGACTCCTGACCCCTTTTTGCCTGGACTCTACCATTGTTTGAAATGAGATTGGAATCCGTGTTCCTTTTTTGCCTGGACTCTACCATTGTTTAAAATGAGACTGGAATACTGACTTCTTTATAGCCTGGACTGTACCATTGTTTGCCATGTAATTGGAATCCTGACGTCATTTTGCCCTGGACTCTACCATTGTTTGCTGTGTAATTGGAATCCTGACTACATTTTTAGCTTGGACTCTACCATTGATTGCCATGTGATTGGAATCCTGACCCCTTTTTGCCTGGACTCTACCATTGTTTGAAATGAGATTGGAATCTGTGTTCCTTTTTTACCTGGACTCTACCATTGTTTAAAATGAGACTGGAATACTGACTTCTTTATAGCCTGGACTGTACCATTGTTTGCCATGTAATTGGAATCCTGACGTCATTTTGCCCTGGACTCTACCATTGTTTGCTGTGTAATTGGAATCCTGACTACATTTTTAGCTTGGACTCTACCATTGATTGCCATGTGATTGGAATCCTGACTACTTTTTACCCTGGACTCTACCATTGTTTGTCATGAAGTTGTATTTCTGTGTCTTTTTTAGACAGTGTTTGTCTTTCTGGCATTATTTTGCTCTTCAGCATGTCTCTTCATCTTCGTTTTTCATGGTTTTTTTAATTCTCTTGTTTGAGAAGTTGAGAATGGCTAGGTGTGATGGCAACGAGAATGCCTTACTTTGGCAAGAATTGGTGGTACAGTGGTAGAACTTTCGCCTACCATGTAGGAGGACCAGGGTTCGATTCCCAGCTAGGGCAACAACAATTTTTTTTTGATGATTGTTGATTCAGCAGAATATGCCTGGAAGTTAATCAAGTTCCTATTTTTTTGAGAAGTTTGTTTTCCTTGACAGACAGCTTAAGGTGTATTTCTCTTTTGGCTGTAGTCCCTATAGATGGTTGTAATCCTGACTCCTTCTTTCCTTGGACTGTACCATTGCTTGCCATGTGACTGGACTCCTGACTTCTTTTTAGCCTGGACTCTACCATTGTTTGCCATGAGATTGGAATCCTGACCCCTTTTTGCCTGGACTCTACCATTGTTTGAAATGAGCCTGGACTGTACCATTGATTGCCATGTAATTGGAATCCTGACTCTTTTTTACCCTGGACTCTACCATTGTTTGTCATGAAGTTGTATTTCTGTGTCTTTTCAGACAGTGTTTGTCTTTCTGGCATTATTTTGCTCTTCAGCATGTCTCTTCATCTTCGTTTGTCATGTGCTTTTTAATTCTCTTGTTTGTAGGTGTATTTCTCTTATGGCTGTTCTCCCTATAGATAGTTGTAATCCTGACTCCTTCTATCCTTGGACTGTACCATTGATTGCCATGTAATTGGAATCCTGACTCTTTTTTACCCTGGACTCTACCATTGTTTGTCATGAAGTTGTATTTCTGTGTCTTTTCAGACAGTGTTTGTCTTTCTGGCATTATTTTGCTCTTCAGCATGTCTCTTCATCTTCGTTTGTCATGTGCTTTTTAATTCTCTTGTTTGTAGGTGTATTTCTCTTATGGCTGTTCTCCCTATAGATAGTTGTAATCCTGACTCCTTCTATCCTTGGACTGTACCATTGCTTGCCATGAGACTGGACTCCTGACCCCTTTTTGCCTGGACTTTACTATTGTTTGAAATGAGCCTGGACTGTACCATTGATTGCCATGTAATTGGAATCCTGACTCTTTTTTACCCTGGACTCTACCATTGTTTGTCATGAAGTTGTATTTCTGTGTCTTTTCAGACAGTGTTTGTCTTTCTGGCATTATTTTGCTCTTCAGCATGTCTCTTCATCTTCGTTTGTCATGTGCTTTTTAATTCTCTTGTTTGTAGGTGTATTTCTCTTATGGCTGTTCTCCCTATAGATGGTTGTAATCCTGACTCCTTCTATCCTTGGACTGTACCATTGCTTGCCATGAGACTGGACTCCTGACCCCTTTTTGCCTGGACTCTACCATTGTTTGAAATGAGATTGGAATCCGTGTTCCTTTTTTGCCTGGACTCTACCATTGTTTAAAATGAGACTGGAATACTGACTTCTTTATAGCCTGGACTGTACCATTGTTTGCCATGTAATTGGAATCCTGACGTCATTTTGCCCTGGACTCTACCATTGTTTGCTGTGTAATTGGAATCCTGACTACATTTTTAGCTTGGACTCTACCATTGATTGCCATGTGATTGGAATCCTGACCCCTTTTTGCCTGGACTCTACCATTGTTTGAAATGAGATTGGAATCCGTGTTCCTTTTTTACCTGGACTCTACCATTGTTTAAAATGAGACTGGAATACTGACTTCTTTATAGCCTGGACTGTACCATTGTTTGCCATGTAATTGGAATCCTGACGTCATTTTGCCCTGGACTCTACCATTGTTTGCTGTGTAATTGGAATCCTGACTACATTTTTAGCTTGGACTCTACCATTGATTGCCATGTGATTGGAATCCTGACTACTTTTTACCCTGGACTCTACCATTGTTTGTCATGAAGTTGTATTTCTGTGTCTTTTTTAGACAGTGTTTGTCTTTCTGGCATTATTTTGCTCTTCAGCATGTCTCTTCATCTTCGTTTTTCATGTTTTTTTTAATTCTCTTGTTTGAGAAGTTGAGAATGGCTAGGTGATGGCAACGAGAATGCCTTACTTTGGCAAGAATTGGTGGTACAGTGGTAGAACTTTCGCCTACCATGCAGGAGGACCAGGGTTCGATTCCCAGCTAGGGCAACAACAATTTTTTTTGATGATTGTTGATTCAGCAGAATATGCCTGGAAGTTAATCAAGTTCCTATTTTTTTAGAGAAGTTTGTTTTCCTTGACAGACAGCTTAAGGTGTATTTCTCTTTTGGCTGTACTCCCTATAGATGGTTGTAATCCTGACTCCTTCTTTCCTTGGACTGTACCATTGCTTGCCATGTGACTGGACTCCTGACTTCTTTTTAGCCTGGACTCTACCATTGTTTGCCATGAGATTGGAATCCTGACCCCTTTTTGCCTGGACTCTACCATTGTTTGAAATGAGCCTGGACTGTACCATTGATTGCCATGTAATTGGAATCCTGACTCTTTTTTACCCTGGACTCTACCATTGTTTGTCATGAAGTTGTATTTCTGTGTCTTTTCAGACAGTGTTTGTCTTTCTGGCATTATTTTGCTCTTCAGCATGTCTCTTCATCTTCGTTTGTCATGTGCTTTTTAATTCTCTTGTTTGTAGGTGTATTTCTCTTATGGCTGTTCTCCCTATAGATAGTTGTAATCCTGACTCCTTCTATCCTTGGACTGTACCATTGATTGCCATGTAATTGGAATCCTGACTCTTTTACCCTGGACTCTACCATTGTTTGTCATGAAGTTGTATTTCTGTGTCTTTTCAGACAGTGTTTGTCTTTCTGGCATTATTTTACTCTTCAGCATGTCTCTTCATCTTCGTTTGTCATGTGCTTTTTAATTCTCTTGTTTGTAGGTGTATTTCTCTTATGGCTGTTCTCCCTATAGATAGTTGTAATCCTGACTCCTTCTATCCTTGGACTGTACCATTGATTGCCATGTAATTGGAATCCTGACTCTTTTTTACCCTGGACTCTACCATTGTTTGTCATGAAGTTGTATTTCTGTGTCTTTTCAGACAGTGTTTGTCTTTCTGGCATTATTTTGCTCTTCAGCATGTCTCTTCATCTTCGTTTGTCATGTGCTTTTTAATTCTCTTGTTTGTAGGTGTATTTCTCTTATGGCTGTTCTCCCTATAGATAGTTGTAATCCTGACTCCTTCTATCCTTGGACTGTACCATTGCTTGCCATGAGACTGGACTCCTGACCCCTTTTTGCCTGGACTTTACTATTGTTTGAAATGAGCCTGGACTGTACCATTGATTGCCATGTAATTGGAATCCTGACTCTTTTTTACCCTGGACTCTACCATTGTTTGTCATGAAGTTGTATTTCTGTGTCTTTTCAGACAGTGTTTGTCTTTCTGGCATTATTTTGCTCTTCAGCATGTCTCTTCATCTTCGTTTGTCATGTGCTTTTTAATTCTCTTGTTTGTAGGTGTATTTCTCTTATGGCTGTTCTCCCTATAGATGGTTGTAATCCTGACTCCTTCTATCCTTGGACTGTACCATTGCTTGCCATGAGACTGGACTCCTGACCCCTTTTTGCCTGGACTCTACCATTGTTTGAAATGAGATTGGAATCCGTGTTCCTTTTTTGCCTGGACTCTACCATTGTTTAAAATGAGACTGGAATACTGACTTCTTTATAGCCTGGACTGTACCATTGTTTGCCATGTAATTGGAATCCTGACGTCATTTTGCCCTGGACTCTACCATTGTTTGCTGTGTAATTGGAATCCTGACTACATTTTTAGCTTGGACTCTACCATTGATTGCCATGTGATTGGAATCCTGACCCCTTTTTGCCTGGACTCTACCATTGTTTGAAATGAGATTGGAATCTGTGTTCCTTTTTTACCTGGACTCTACCATTGTTTAAAATGAGACTGGAATACTGACTTCTTTATAGCCTGGACTGTACCATTGTTTGCCATGTAATTGGAATCCTGACGTCATTTTGCCCTGGACTCTACCATTGTTTGCTGTGTAATTGGAATCCTGACTACATTTTTAGCTTGGACTCTACCATTGATTGCCATGTGATTGGAATCCTGACTACTTTTTACCCTGGACTCTACCATTGTTTGTCATGAAGTTGTATTTCTGTGTCTTTTTAGACAGTGTTTGTCTTTCTGGCATTATTTTGCTCTTCAACATGTCTCTTCATCTTCGTTTTTCATGTTTTTTTTAATTCTCTTGTTTGAGAAGTTGAGAATGGCTAGGTGATGGCAACGAGAATGCCTTACTTTGGCAAGAATTGGTGGTACAGTGGTAGAACTTTCGCCTACCATGCAGGAGGACCAGGGTTCGATTCCCAGCTAGGGCAACAACAATTTTTTTTTGATGATTGTTGATTCAGCAGAATATGCCTGGAAGTTAATCAAGTTCCTATTTTTTTGAGAAGTTTGTTTTCCTTGACAGACAGCTTAAGGTGTATTTCTCTTTTGGCTGTAGTCCCTATAGATGGTTGTAATCCTGACTCCTTCTTTCCTTGGACTGTACCATTGCTTGCCATGTGACTGGACTCCTGACTTCTTTTTAGCCTGGACTCTACCATTGTTTGCCATGAGATTGGAATCCTGACCCCTTTTTGCCTGGACTCTACCATTGTTTGAAATGAGCCTGGACTGTACCATTGATTGCCATGTAATTGGAATCCTGACTCTTTTTTACCCTGGACTCTACCATTGTTTGTCATGAAGTTGTATTTCTGTGTCTTTTCAGACAGTGTTTGTCTTTCTGGCATTATTTTGCTCTTCAGCATGTCTCTTCATCTTCGTTTGTCATGTGCTTTTTAATTCTCTTGTTTGTAGGTGTATTTCTCTTATGGCTGTTCTCCCTATAGATAGTTGTAATCCTGACTCCTTCTATCCTTGGACTGTACCATTGATTGCCATGTAATTGGAATCCTGACTCTTTTTTACCCTGGACTCTACCATTGTTTGTCATGAAGTTGTATTTCTGTGTCTTTTCAGACAGTGTTTGTCTTTCTGGCATTATTTTGCTCTTCAGCATGTCTCTTCATCTTCGTTTGTCATGTGCTTTTTAATTCTCTTGTTTGTAGGTGTATTTCTCTTATGGCTGTTCTCCCTATAGATAGTTGTAATCCTGACTCCTTCTATCCTTGGACTGTACCATTGCTTGCCATGAGACTGGACTCCTGACCCCTTTTTGCCTGGACTTTACTATTGTTTGAAATGAGCCTGGACTGTACCATTGATTGCCATGTAATTGGAATCCTGACTCTTTTTTACCCTGGACTCTACCATTGTTTGTCATGAAGTTGTATTTCTGTGTCTTTTCAGACAGTGTTTGTCTTTCTGGCATTATTTTGCTCTTCAGCATGTCTCTTCATCTTCGTTTGTCATGTGCTTTTTAATTCTCTTGTTTGTAGGTGTATTTCTCTTATGGCTGTTCTCCCTATAGATGGTTGTAATCCTGACTCCTTCTATCCTTGGACTGTACCATTGCTTGCCATGAGACTGGACTCCTGACCCCTTTTTGCCTGGACTCTACCATTGTTTGAAATGAGATTGGAATCCGTGTTCCTTTTTTGCCTGGACTCTACCATTGTTTAAAATGAGACTGGAATACTGACTTCTTTATAGCCTGGACTGTACCATTGTTTGCCATGTAATTGGAATCCTGACGTCATTTTGCCCTGGACTCTACCATTGTTTGCTGTGTAATTGGAATCCTGACTACATTTTTAGCTTGGACTCTACCATTGATTGCCATGTGATTGGAATCCTGACCCCTTTTTGCCTGGACTCTACCATTGTTTGAAATGAGATTGGAATCTGTGTTCCTTTTTTACCTGGACTCTACCATTGTTTAAAATGAGACTGGAATACTGACTTCTTTATAGCCTGGACTGTACCATTGTTTGCCATGTAATTGGAATCCTGACGTCATTTTGCCCTGGACTCTACCATTGTTTGCTGTGTAATTGGAATCCTGACTACATTTTTAGCTTGGACTCTACCATTGATTGCCATGTGATTGGAATCCTGACTACTTTTTACCCTGGACTCTACCATTGTTTGTCATGAAGTTGTATTTCTGTGTCTTTTTAGACAGTGTTTGTCTTTCTGGCATTATTTTGCTCTTCAGCATGTCTCTTCATCTTCGTTTTTCATGGTTTTTTTAATTCTCTTGTTTGAGAAGTTGAGAATGGCTAGGTGATGGCAACGAGAATGCCTTACTTTGGCAAGAATTGGTGGTACAGTGGTAGAACTTTCGCCTACCATGCAGGAGGACCAGGGTTCGATTCCCAGCTAGGGCAACAACAATTTTTTTTGATGATTGTTGATTCAGCAGAATATGCCTGGAAGTTAATCAAGTTCCTATTTTTTTGAGAAGTTTGTTTTCCTTGACAGACAGCTTAAGGTGTATTTCTCTTTTGGCTGTAGTCCCTATAGATGGTTGTAATCCTGACTCCTTCTTTCCTTGGACTGTACCATTGCTTGCCATGTGACTGGACTCCTGACTTCTTTTTAGCCTGGACTCTACCATTGTTTGCCATGAGATTGGAATCCTGACCCCTTTTTGCCTGGACTCTACCATTGTTTGAAATGAGCCTGGACTGTACCATTGATTGCCATGTAATTGGAATCCTGACTCTTTTTTACCCTGGACTCTACCATTGTTTGTCATGAAGTTGTATTTCTGTGTCTTTTCAGACAGTGTTTGTCTTTCTGGCATTATTTTGCTCTTCAGCATGTCTCTTCATCTTCGTTTGTCATGTGCTTTTTAATTCTCTTGTTTGTAGGTGTATTTCTCTTATGGCTGTTCTCCCTATAGATAGTTGTAAACCTGACTCCTTCTATCCTTGGACTGTACCATTGATTGCCATGTAATTGGAATCCTGACTCTTTTTTACCCTGGACTCTACCATTGTTTGTCATGAAGTTGTATTTCTGTGTCTTTTCAGACAGTGTTTGTCTTTCTGGCATTATTTTGCTCTTCAGCATGTCTCTTCATCTTCGTTTGTCATGTGCTTTTTAATTCTCTTGTTTGTAGGTGTATTTCTCTTATGGCTGTTCTCCTATAGATAGTTGTAATCCTGACTCCTTCTATCCTTGGACTGTACCATTGCTTGCCATGAGACTGGACTCCTGACCCCTTTTTGCCTGGACTCTACCATTGTTTGAAATGAGATTGGAATCCGTGTTCCTTTTTTGCCTGGACTCTACCATTGTTTAAAATGAGACTGGAATACTGACTTCTTTATAGCCTGGACTGTACCATTGTTTGCCATGTAATTGGAATCCTGACGTCATTTTGCCATGGACTCTACCATTGTTTGCTGTGTAATTGGAATCCTGACTACATTTTTAGCTTGGACTCTACCATTGATTGCCATGTGATTGGAATCCTGACTACTTTTTACCCTGGACTCTACCATTGTTTGTCATGAAGTTGTATTTCTGTGTCTTTTTAGACAGTGTTTGTCTTTCTGGCATTATTTTGCTCTTCAGCATGTCTCTTCATCTTCGTTTTTCATGGTTTTTTTAATTCTCTTGTTTGAGAAGTTGAGAATGGCTAGGTGATGGCAACGAGAATGCCTTACTTTGGCAAGAATTGGTGGTACAGTGGTAGAACTTTCGCCTGCCATGCAGGAGGACCAGCGTTCGATTCCCAGCTAGGGCAACAACAATTTTTTTTGATGATTGTTGATTCAGCAGAATATGCCTGGAAGATAATCAAGTTCTTATTTTTTTGAGAAGTTTGTTTTCCTTGACAGACAGCTTAAGGTGTATTTCTCTTTTGGCTGTACTCCATATAGATGGTTGTAATCCTGACTCCTTCTTTCCTTGGACTGTTCCATTGCTTGCCACGAGACTGGACCCCTGACTTTTTAGCCTGGACTCTACCATAGTTTGCCATGAGATTGGAATCCTGACCCCTTTTTGCCTGGACTCTACCATTGTTTGAAATGAGCCTGGACTGTACCATTGATTGCCATGTAATTGGAATCCTGACTCTTTTTTACGCTGGACTCTACCATTGTTTGTCATGAAGTTGTATTTCTGTGTCTTTTCAGACAGTGTTTGTCTTTCTGGCATTATTTTGCTCTTCAGCATGTCTCTTCATCTTCGTTTGTCATGTGCTTTTTAATTCTCTTGTTTGTAGGTGTATTTCTCTTATGGCTGTTCTCCCTATAGATAGTTGTAATCCTGACTCCTTCTATCCTTAGACTGTACCATTGCTTGCCATGAGACTGGACTCCTGACCCCTTTTTGCCTGGACTCTACCATTGTTTGAAATGAGATTGGAATCCGTGTTCCTTTTTTGCCTGGACTCTACCATTGTTTAAAATGAGACTGGAATACTGACTTCTTTATAGCCTGGACTGTACCATTGTTTGCCATGTAATTGGAATCCTGACGTCATTTTGCCCTGGACTCTACCATTGTTTGCTGTGTAATTGGAATCCTGACTACATTTTTAGCTTGGACTCTACCATTGATTGCCATGTGATTGGAATCCTGACTACTTTTTACCCTGGACTCTACCATTGTTTGTCATGAAGTTGTATTTCTGTGTCTTTTTAGACAGTGTTTGTCTTTCTGGCATTATTTTGCTCTTCAGCATGTCTCTTCATCTTCGTTTTTCATGGTTTTTTTAATTCTCTTGTTTGAGAAGTTGAGAATGGCTAGGTGATGGCAACGAGAATGCCTTACTTTGGCAAGAATTGGTGGTACAGTGTTAGAGCTTTCGCCTACCATGCAGGAGGACCAGGGTTCGATTCCCAGCTAGGGCAACAACAATTTTTTTTGATGATTGTTGATTCAGCAGAATATGCCTGGAAGTTAATCAAGTTCCTATTTTTTTGAGAAGTTTGTTTTCCTTGACAGACAGCTTAAGGTGTATTTCTCTTTTGGCTGTAGTCCCCATAGATGGTTGTAATCCTGACTCCTTTCCCTGGACTGTTCCATTGCTTGCCACGAGACTGGACCCCTGACTTTTTAGCCTGGACTCTACCATAGTTTGCCATGAGATTGGACTCCTGACCCCTTTTTGCCTGGACTTTACCATTGTTTGAAATGAGCCTGGACTGTACCATTGATTGCCATGTAATTGGAATCCTGACTCTTTTTTACCCTGGACTCTACCATTGTTTGTCATGAAGTTGTATTTCTGTGTCTTTTCAGACAGTGTTTGTCTTTCTGGCATTATTTTGCTCTTCAGCATGTCTCTTCATCTTCGTTTGTCATGTGCTTTTTAATTCTCTTGTTTGTAGGTGTATTTCTCTTATGGCTGTTCTCCCTATAGATGGTTGTAATCCTGACTCCTTCTATCCTTGGACTGTACCATTGCTTGCCATGAGACTGGACTCCTGACCCCTTTTTGCCTGGACTCTACCATTGTTTGAAATGAGATTGGAATCCGTGTTCCTTTTTTGCCTGGACTCTACCATTGTTTAAAATGAGACTGGAATACTGACTTCTTTATAGCCTGGACTGTACCATTGTTTGCCATGTAATTGGAATCCTGACGTCATTTTGCCCTGGACTCTACCATTGTTTGCTGTGTAATTGGAATCCTGACTACATTTTTAGCTTGGATCTACCATTGATTGCCATGTGATTGGAATCCTGACCCTTTGCCTGGACTTACTATTTTTGAAATGAGATTGGAACCCCTTTTCCCTTTTACCTGGACTTACCATTGTTTAAAAATGAGATGGAATACTGATTTTTATAGCCTGGACTGTACCATTGTTTGCCATGTAATTGGAATCCTGACGTCATTTTGCCTGGACTCTACCATTTTGCTGTGTAATTGGAATCCTGACTACATTTTTAGCTTGGACTCTACCATTGATTGCCATGTGATTGGAATCCTGACTACTTTTTACCCTGGACTCTACCATTGTTTGTCATGAAGTTGTATTTCTGTGTCTTTTTAGACAGTGTTTGTCTTTCTGGCATTATTTTGCTCTTCAGCATGTCTCTTCATCTTCGTTTTTCATGTTTTTTTTTAATTCTCTTGTTTGAGAAGTTGAGAATGGCTAGGTGATGGCAACGAGAATGCCTTACTTTGGCAAGTATTGGTGGTACAGTGGTAGAACTTTCGCCATAGCAGGAGGACCAGGGTTCGATTCCCAGCTAGGGCAACAACAATTTTTTTTGATGATTGTTGATTCAGCAGAATATGCCTGGAAGTTAATCAAGTTCCTATTTTTTTGAGAAGTTTGTTTTCCTTGACAGACAGCTTAAAGTGTATTTCTCTTTTGGCTGTACTCCATATAGATGGTTGTAATCCTGACTCCTTCTTTCCCTGGACTGTACCATTGCTTGCCACGTGACTGGACCCCTGACTTCTTTTAGCCTGGACTCTACCATTGTTTGCCATGAGATTGGAATCCTGACCCCTTTTTGGGACTTACCATTGTTTGAAATGAGCCTGGACTGTACCATTGATTGCCATGTAATTGAATCCTGACTCTTTTTACCCTGGACTCTACCATTGTTTGTCATGAAGTGTATTTCTGTGTCATTTCAGACAGTGTTTGTCTTTCTGGCATTATTTTGCTCTTCAGCATGTCTCTTCATCTTCGTTTGTCATGTGCTTTTTAATTCTCTTGTTTGTAGGTGTATTTCTCTTATGGCTGTTCTCCTATAGATAGTTGTAATCCTGACTCCTTCTATCCTTGGACTGTACCATTGATTGCCATGTAATTGGAATCCTGACTCTTTTTTACCCTGGACTCTACCATTGTTTGTCATGAAGTTGTATTTCTGTGTCTTTTCAGACAGTGTTTGTCTTTCTGGCATTATTTTGCTCTTCAGCATGTCTCTTCATCTTCGTTTGTCATGTGCTTTTTAATTCTCTTGTTTGTAGGTGTATTTCTCTTATGGCTGTTCTCCCTATAGATAGTTGTAATCCTGACTCCTTCTATCCTTGGACTGTACCATTGCTTGCCATGAGACTGGACTCCTGACCCCTTTTTGCCTGGACTCTACCATTGTTTGAAATGAGATTGGAATCCGTGTTCCTTTTTTGCCTGGACTCTACCATTGTTTAAAATGAGACTGGAATACTGACTTCTTTATAGCCTGGACTGTACCATTGTTTGCCATGTAATTGGAATCCTGACGTCATTTTGCCATGGACTCTACCATTGTTTGCTGTGTAATTGGAATCCTGACTACATTTTTAGCTTGGACTCTACCATTGATTGCCATGTGATTGGAATCCTGACTACTTTTTACCCTGGACTCTACCATTGTTTGTCATGAAGTTGTATTTCTGTGTCTTTTTAGACAGTGTTTGTCTTTCTGGCATTATTTTGCTCTTCAGCATGTCTCTTCATCTTCGTTTTTCATGGTTTTTTTAATTCTCTTGTTTGAGAAGTTGAGAATGGCTAGGTGATGGCAACGAGAATGCCTTACTTTGGCAAGAATTGGTGGTACAGTGGTAGAACTTTCGCCTGCCATGCAGGAGGACCAGGGTTCGATTCCCAGCTAGGGCAACAACAATTTTTTTTGATGATTGTTGATTCAGCAGAATATGCCTGGAAGTTAATCAAGTTCCTATTTTTTTGAGAAGTTTGTTTTCCTTGACAGACAGCTTAAGGTGTATTTCTCTTTTGGCTGTACTCCATATAGATGGTTGTAATCCTGACTCCTTCTTTCCCTGGACTGTTCCATTGCTTGCCACGAGACTGGACCCCTGACTTTTTAGCCTGGACTCTACCATAGTTTGCCATGAGATTGGAATCCTGACCCCTTTTTGCCTGGACTCTACCATTGTTTGAAATGAGCCTGGACTGTACCATTGATTGCCATGTAATTGGAATCCTGACTCTTTTTTACCCTGGACTCTACCATTGTTTGTCATGAAGTTGTATTTCTGTGTCTTTTCAGACAGTGTTTGTCTTTCTGGCATTATTTTGCTCTTCAGCATGTCTCTTCATCTTCGTTTGTCATGTGCTTTTTAATTCTCTTGTTTGTAGGTGTATTTCTCTTATGGCTGTTCTCCCTATAGATAGTTGTAATCCTGACTCCTTCTATCCTTGGACTGTACCATTGCTTGCCATGAGACTGGACTCCTGACCCCTTTTTGCCTGGACTCTACCATTGTTTGAAATGAGATTGGAATCCGTGTTCCTTTTTTGCCTGGACTCTACCATTGTTTAAAATGAGACTGGAATACTGACTTCTTTATAGCCTGGACTGTACCATTGTTTGCCATGTAATTGGAATCCTGACGTCATTTTGCCCTGGACTCTACCATTGTTTGCTGTGTAATTGGAATCCTGACTACATTTTTAGCTTGGACTCTACCATTGATTGCCATGTGATTGGAATCCTGACTACTTTTTACCCTGGACTCTACCATTGTTTGTCATGAAGTTGTATTTCTGTGTCTTTTTAGACAGTGTTTGTCTTTCTGGCATTATTTTGCTCTTCAGCATGTCTCTTCATCTTCGTTTTTCATGTTTTTTTTAATTCTCTTGTTTGAGAAGTTGAGAATGGCTAGGTGATGGCAAACGAATGCCTTACTTTGGCAAGAATTGGTGGTACAGTGTTAGAGCTTTCGCCTACCATGCAGGAGGACCAGGGTTCGATTCCCAGCTAGGGCAACAACAATTTTTTTTGATGATTGTTGATTCAGCAGAATATGCCTGGAAGTTAATCAAGTTCCTATTTTTTTGAGAAGTTTGTTTTCCTTGACAGACAGCTTAAGGTGTATTTCTCTTTTGGCTGTAGTCCCTATAGATGGTTGTAATCCTGACTCCTTTCCCTGGACTGTTCCATTGCTTGCCACGAGACTGGACCCCTGACTTTTTAGCCTGGACTCTACCATAGTTTGCCATGAGATTGGACTCCTGACCCCTTTTTGCCTGGACTTTACCATTGTTTGAAATGAGCCTGGACTGTACCATTGATTGCCATGTAATTGGAATCCTGACTCTTTTTACCCTGGACTCTACCATTGTTTGTCATGAAGTTGTATTTCTGTGTCTTTTCAGACAGTGTTTGTCTTTCTGGCATTATTTTGCTCTTCAGCATGTCTCTTCATCTTCGTTTGTCATGTGCTTTTTAATTCTCTTGTTTGTAGGTGTATTTCTCTTATGGCTGTTCTCCTATAGATGGTTGTAATCCTGACTCCTTCTATCCTTGGACTGTACCATTGCTTGCCATGAGACTGGACTCCTGACCCCTTTTTTGCCTGGACTCTACCATTGTTTGAAATGAGATTGGAATCCGTGTTCCTTTTTTGCCTGGACTCTACCATTGTTTAAAATGAGACTGGAATACTGACTTTTTATAGCCTGGACTGTACCATTGTTTGCCATGTAATTGGAATCTGACGTCATTTTGCCCTGGACTCTACCATTGTTTGCTGTGAATTGAATCTGATAATTTTAGCTTGACTCTACCATTGATTGCCATGTGATTGGAATCCTGACCCCTTCGGACTCTACCATTGTTTGAAATGAGATTGAATCCTGTTCCTTTTTACTGGACTCTACCATTGTTTAAATGGACTGGAATACTGACTTCTTTATAGCCTGGACTGTACCATTGTTTGCCATGTAATTGGAATCCTGACGTCATTTTGCCCTGGACTCTACCATTGTTTGCTGTGTAATTGGAATCCTGACTACATTTTTAGCTTGGACTCTACCATTGATTGCCATGTGATTGGAATCCTGACTACTTTTTACCCTGGACTCTACCATTGTTTGTCATGAAGTTGTATTTCTGTGTCTTTTTAGACAGTGTTTGTCTTTCTGGCATTATTTTGCTCTTCAGCATGTCTCTTCATCTTCGTTTTTCATGTTTTTTTTAATTCTCTTGTTTGAGAAGTTGAGAATGGCTAGGTGATGGCAACGAGAATGCCTTACTTTGGCAAGAATTGGTGGTACAGTGGTAGAACTTTCGCCTACCATGCAGGAGGACCAGGGTTCGATTCCCAGCTAGGGCAACAACAATTTTTTTTGATGATTGTTGATTCAGCAGAATATGCCTGGAAGTTAATCAAGTTCCTATTTTTTTTGAGAAGTTTGTTTTCCTTGACAGACAGCTTAAAGTGTATTTCTCTTTTGGCTGTACTCCATATAGATGGTTGTAATCCTGACTCCTTCTTTCCTTGGACTGTTCCATTGCTTGCCACGAGACTGGACCCCTGACTTTTTTTAGCCTGGACTCTACCATAGTTTGCCATGAGATTGGAATCCTGACCCCTTTTTGCCTGGACTCTACCATTGTTTGAAATGAGCCTGGACTGTACCATTGATTGCCATGTAATTGGAATCCTGACTCTTTTTTACCCTGGACTCTACCATTGTTTGTCATGAAGTTGTATTTCTGTGTCTTTTCAGACAGTGTTTGTCTTTCTGGCATTATTTTGCTCTTCAGCATGTCTCTTCATCTTCGTTTGTCATGTGCTTTTAATTCTCTTGTTTGTAGGTGTATTTCTCTTATGGCTGTTCTCCTATAGATAGTTGTAATCCTGACTCCTTCTATCCTTGGACTGTACCATTGATTCCATAATTGAATCTGACTTTTTTACCGGACTCTACCAGTTTGTCATAAGTTGTATTTCTGTGTTTTTCAGACAGTGTTTGTCTTTCTGGCATTATTTTGCTCTTCAGCATGTCTCTTCATCTTCGTTTGTCATGTGCTTTTTAATTCTCTTTGTTTGTAGTGTATTTCTCTTATGGCTGTTCTCCCTATAGATAGTTGTAATCCTGACTCCTTCTATCCTTGGACTGTACCATTGCTTGCCATGAGACTGGACTCCTGACCCCTTTTTGCCTGGACTCTACCATTGTTTGAAATGAGATTGGAATCCGTGTTCCTTTTTTGCCTGGACTCTACCATTGTTTAAAATGAGACTGGAATACTGACTTCTTTATAGCCTGGACTGTACCATTGTTTGCCATGTAATTGGAATCCTGACGTCATTTTGCCCTGGACTTTACCATTGTTTGCTGTGTAATTGGAATCCTGACTACATTTTTAGCTTGGACTCTACCATTGATTGCCATGTGATTGGAATCCTGACTACTTTTTATCCTGGACTCTACCATTGTTTGTCATGAAGTTGTATTTCTGTGTCTTTTTAGACAGTGTTTGTCTTTCTGGCATTATTTTGCTCTTCAGCATGTCTCTTCATCTTCGTTTTTCATGTGTTTTTTTAATTCTCTTGTTTGAGAAGTTGAGAATGGCTAGGTGATGGCAACAGAATGCCTTACTTTGGCAAGAATTGGTGGTACAGTGGTAGAACTTTCGCCTACCATGCAGGAGGACCAGGGTTCGATTCCCAGCTAGGGCAACAACAATTTTTTTTGATGATTGTTGATTCAGCAGAATATGCCTGGAAGATAATCAAGTTCTTATTTTTTTGAGAAGTTTGTTTTCCTTGACAGACAGCTTAAGGTGTATTTCTCTTTTGGCTGTACTCCATATAGATGGTTGTAATCCTGACTCCTTCTTTCCTTGGACTGTTCCATTGCTTGCCACGAGACTGGACCCCTGACTTTTTAGCCTGGACTCTACCATAGTTTGCCATGAGATTGGAATCCTGACCCCTTTTTGCCTGGACTCTACCATTGTTTGAAATGAGCCTGGACTGTACCATTGATTGCCATGTGATTGGAATCCTGACTCTTTTTTACCCTGGACTCTACCATTGTTTGTCATGAAGTTGTATTTCTGTGTCTTTTCAGACAGTGTTTGTCTTTCTGGCATTATTTTGCTCTTCAGCATGTCTCTTCATCTTCGTTTGTCATGTGCTTTTTAATTCTCTTGTTTGTAGGTGTATTTCTCTTATGGCTGTTCTCCCTATAGATAGTTGTAATCCTGACTCCTTCTATCCTTGGACTGTACCATTGCTTGCCATGAGACTGGACTCCTGACCCCTTTTTGCCTGGACTCTACCATTGTTTGAAATGAGATTGGAATCCGTGTTCCTTTTTTGCCTGGACTCTACCATTGTTTAAAATGAGACTGGAATACTGACTTCTTTATAGCCTGGACTGTACCATTGTTTGCCATGTAATTGGAATCCTGACGTCATTTTGCCCTGGACTCTACCATTGTTTGCTGTGTAATTGGAATCCTGACTACATTTTTAGCTTGGACTCTACCATTGATTGCCATGTGATTGGAATCCTGACTACTTTTTACCCTGGACTCTACCATTGTTTGTCATGAAGTTGTATTTCTGTGTCTTTTTAGACAGTGTTTGTCTTTCTGGCATTATTTTGCTCTTCAGCATGTCTCTTCATCTTCGTTTTTCATGTGCTTTTTTAATTCTCTTGTTTGAGAAGTTGAGAATGGCTAGGTGATGGCAACGAGAATGCCTTACTTTGGCAAGAATTGGTGGTACAGTGGTAGAACTTTCGCCTACCATGCAGGAGGACCAGGGTTCGATTCCCAGCTAGGGCAACAACAATTTTTTTTGATGATTGTTGATTCAGCAGAATATGCCTGGAAGTTAATCAAGTTCCTATTTTTTTGAGAAGTTTGTTTTCCTTGACAGACAGCTTAAGGTGTATTTCTCTTTTGGCTGTACTCCCTATAGATGGTTGTAATCCTGACTCCTTCTTTCCCTGGACTGTTCCATTGCTTGCCACGAGACTGGACCCCTGACTTTTTAGCCTGGACTCTACCATAGTTTGCCATGAGATTGGAATCCTGACCCCTTTTTGCCTGGACTCTACCATTGTTTGAAATGAGCCTGGACTGTACCATTGATTGCCATGTAATTGGAATCCTGACTCTTTTTTACCCTGGACTCTACCATTGTTTGTCATGAAGTTGTATTTCTGTGTCTTTTCAGACAGTGTTTGTCTTTCTGGCATTATTTTGCTCTTCAGCATGTCTCTTCATCTTCGTTTGTCATGTGCTTTTTAATTCTCTTGTTTGTAGGTGTATTTCTCTTATGGCTGTTCTCCCTATAGATGGTTGTAATCCTGACTCCTTCTATCCTTGGACTGTACCATTGCTTGCCATGAGACTGGACTCCTGACCCCTTTTTGCCTGGACTCTACCATTGTTTGAAATGAGATTGGAATCCTGACTCCTTTTTGCCTGGACTCTACCATTGTTTAAAATGAGACTGGAATACTGACTTCTTTATAGCCTGGACTGTACCATTGTTTGCCATGTAATTGGAATCCTGACGTCATTTGCCGGACTCTACCATTGTTTGCTTATAATTGGAATCGACTATTTTTAGCTGGACTCTACCATTGATTGCCATGTGATTGGAAATCTGACTTTTCTGATCTACCATTGTTTAAATAAGATTGGAATCCGTGTTCCTTTTTACCTGGACTCTACCATTGTTTAAAATGAGACTGGAAATACTGACATCTTTATAGCCTGGACTGTACCATTGTTTGCCATGTAATTGAATCCTGACTCATTTGCCCTGGACTCTACCATTGTTTGCTTGTAAATTGGAATCCGACTACATTTTTAGCTTGGACTCTACCATTGATTGCCATGTGATTGGAATCCTGACTACTTTTTTACCCTGGACTCTACCATTGTTTGTCATGAAGTTGTATTTCTGTGTCTTTTAGACAGTGTTTGTCTTTCTGGCATGTATTTTGCTCTTCAGCATGTCTCTTCATCTTCGTTTTTCATGTTTTTTTTAATTCTCTTGTTTGAGAAGTTGAGAATGGCTAGGTGATGGCAACGAAATGCCTTACTTTGGCAAGAATTGGTGGTACAGTGGTAGAACTTTCGCCTACCATGCAGGAGGACCAGGGTTCGATTCCCAGCTAGGGCAACAACGATTTTTTTATGATTGTTGATTCAGCAGAATATGCCTGGAAGTTAATCAAGTTCCTATTTTTTTGAGAAGTTTGTTTTCCTTGACAGACAGCTTAAGGTGTATTTCTCTTTTGGCTGTACTCCATATAGATGGTTGTAATCCTGACTCCTTCTTTCCCTGGACTGTTCCATTGCTTGCCACGAGACTGGACCCCTGACTTTTTTAGCCTGGACTCTACCATAGTTTGCCATGAGATTGGAATCCTGACCCCTTTTTGCCTGGACTCTACCATTGTTTGAAATGAGCCTGGACTGTACCATTGATTGCCATGTAATTGGAATCCTGACTCTTTTTACCCTGGACTCTACCATTGTTTGTCATGAAGTTGTATTTCTGTGTCTTTTCAGACAGTGTTTGTCTTTCTGGCATTATTTTGCTCTTCAGCATGTCTCTTCATCTTCGTTTGTCATGTGCTTTTTAATTCTCTTGTTTGTAGGTGTATTTCTCTTATGGCTGTTCTCCCTATATAGATGGTTGTAATCCTGACTCCTTCTATCCTTGGACTGTACCATTGCTTGCCATGAGACTGGACTCCTGACCCCTTTTGCCTGGACTCTACCATTGTTTGAAATGAGATTGGAATCCGTGTTCCTTTTTTGCCTGGACTCTACCATTGTTTAAAATGAGACTGGAATACTGACTTCTTTATAGCCTGGACTGTACCATTGTTTGCCATGTAATTGGAATCCTGACGTCATTTTGCCCTGGACTCTACCATTGTTTGCTGTGTAATTGGAATCCTGACTACATTTTTAGCTTGGACTCTACCATTGATTGCCATGTGATTGGAATCCTGACTACTTTTACCCTGGACTCTACCATTGTTTGTCATGAAGTTGTATTTCTGTGTCTTTTTAGACAGTGTTTGTCTTTCTGGCATTATTTTGCTCTTCAGCATGTCTCTTCATCTTCGTTTTTCATGGTTTTTTTAATTCTCTTGTTTGAGAAGTTGAGAATGGCTAGGTGATGGCAACGAGAATGCCTTACTTTGCAAGAATTGGTGGTACAGTGGTAGAACTTTCGCTACCATGCAGGAGGACCAGGGTTCGATTCCCAGCTAGGGCAACAACAATTTTTTTGATGATTGTTGATTCAGCAGAATATGCCTGGAAGTTAATCAAGTTCCTATTTTTTTGAGAAGTTTGTTTTCCTTGACAGACAGCTTAAGGTGTATTTCTCTTTTGGCTGTACTCCCTATAGATGGTTGTAATCCTGACTCCTTTTTCCCTGGACTGTTCCATTGCTTGCCACGAGACTGGACCCCTGACTTTTTAGCCTGGACTCTACCATAGTTTGCCATGAGATTGGAATCCTGACCCCTTTTTGCCTGGACTCTACCATTGTTTGAAATGAGCCTGGACTGTACCATTGATTGCCATGTAATTGGAATCCTGACTCTTTTTTACCCTGGACTCTACCATTGTTTGTCATGAAGTTGTATTTCTGTGTCTTTTCAGACAGTGTTTGTCTTTCTGGCATTATTTTGCTCTTCAGCATGTCTCTTCATCTTCGTTTGTCATGTGCTTTTTAATTCTCTTGTTTGTAGGTGTATTTCTCTTATGGCTGTTCTCCCTATAGATGGTTGTAATCCTGACTCCTTCTATCCTTGGACTGTACCATTGCTTGCCATGAGACTGGACTCCTGACCCCTTTTTGCCTGGACTCTACCATTGTTTGAAATGAGATTGGAATCCGTGTTCCTTTTTTGCCTGGACTCTACCATTGTTTAAAATGAGACTGGAATACTGACTTCTTTATAGCCTGGACTGTACCATTGTTTGCCATGTAATTGGAATCCTGGCGTCATTTGCCCTGGACTCTACCATTGTTTGCTGTTAATTGAATCTGATATTTTAGCGGACCTACCATTGTTCCATTGATTGGAATCCTGACCCTTTGCCTATTAATTAAAAAAATTTATTAATTGTTTAAAATGAGATGGAATAGATTTTAAGCCTGGACTGTACCATTGTTTGCCATGTAATTGGAATCCTGACGTCATTTTGCCCTGGACTCTACCATTGTTTGCTGTGTAATTGGAATCCTGACTACATTTTTAGCTTGGACTCTACCATTGATTGCCATGTGATTGGAATCCTGACTACTTTTTACCCTGGACTCTACCATTGTTTGTCATGAAGTTGTATTTCTGTGTCTTTTTAGACAGTGTTTGTCTTTCTGGCATTATTTTGCTCTTCAGCATGTCTCTTCATCTTCGTTTTTCATGTTTTTTTTAATTCTCTTGTTTGAGAAGTTGAGAATGGCTAGGTGATGGCAACGAGAATGCCTTACTTTGGCAAGAATTGGTGGTACAGTGGTAGAACTTTCGCCTACCATGCAGGAGGACCAGGGTTCGATTCCCAGCTAGGGCAACAACAATTTTTTTGATAATTGTTGATTCAGCAGAATATGCCTGGAAGTTAATCAAGTTCCTATTTTTTTGAGAAGTTTGTTTTCCTTGACAGACAGCTTAAGGTGTATTTCTCTTTTGGCTGTACTCCCTATAGATGGTTGTAATCCTGACTCCTTCTTTCCCTGGACTGTACCATTGCTTGCCACGAGACTGGACCCCTGACTTTTTAGCCTGGACTCTACCATAGTTTGCCATGAGATTGGAATCCTGACCCCCTTTTTGCCTGGACTCTACCATTGTTTGAAATGAGCCTGGACTGTACCATTGATTGCCATGTAATTGGAATCCTGACTCTTTTTACCCTGGACTCTACCATTGTTTGTCATGAAGTTGTATTTCTGTGTCTTTTCAGACAGTGTTTGTCTTTCCATTATTTTGCTCTTCAGCATGTCTTTCATCTTGTGTCAGTGCTTTTTAATTCTCTTGTTTGTAGTATTTCTTTATGGCTTTCTAAGAAGTTAATCCACTCCTTCTATCTATACCATCAAATTAATATTTTTACCATTACCATGTTTGTCATGAAGTTGTATTTCTGTGTCTTTTCAGACAGTGTTTGTCTTTCTGGCATTATTTTGCTCTTCAGCATGTCTCTTCATCTTCGTTTGTCATGTGCTTTTAATTCTCTTGTTTGTAGGTGTATTTCTCTTATGGCTGTTCTCCTATAGATGGTTGTAATCCTGACTCCTTCTATCCTTGGACTGTACCATTGCTTGCCATGAGACTGGACTCCTGACCCCTTTTTAGCCTGGACTCTACCATTGTTTGACATGAGATTGGAATCCGTGTTCCTTTTTTGCCTGGACTCTACCATTGTTTAAAATGAGACTGGAATACTGACTTCTTTATAGCCTGGACTGTACCATTGTTTGCCATGTAATTGGAATCCTGACGTCATTTTGCCCTGGACTCTACCATTGTTTGCTGTGTAATTGGAATCCTGACTACATTTTTAGCTTGGACTCTACCATTGATTGCCATGTGATTGGAATCCTGACTACTTTTTACCCTGGACTCTACCATTGTTTGTCATGAAGTTGTATTTCTGTGTCTTTTTAGACAGTGTTTGTCTTTCTGGCATTATTTTGCTCTTCAGCATGTCTCTTCATCTTCGTTTTTCATGTTTTTTTTAATTCTCTTGTTTGAGAAGTTGAGAATGGCTAGGTGATGGCAACGAATGCCTTACTTTGGCAAGAATTGGTGGTACAGTGGTAGAACTTTCGCCTACCATGCAGGAGGACCAGGGTTCGATTCCCAGCTAGGGCAACAACAATTTTTTTGATGATTGTTGATTCAGCAGAATATGCCTGGAAGTTAATCAAGTTCTTATTTTTTTTGAGAAGTTTGTTTTCCTTGACAGACAGCTTAAGGTGTATTTCTCTTTTGGCTGTACTCCATATAGATGGTTGTAATCCTGACTCCTTCTTTCCCTGGACTGTTCCATTGCTTGCCACGAGACTGGACCCCTGACTTTTTAGCCTGGACTCTACCATAGTTTGCCATGAGATTGGAATCCTGACCCCTTTTTGCCTGGACTCTACCATTGTTTGAAATGAGCCTGGACTGTACCATTGATTGCCATGTAATTGGAATCCTGACTCTTTTTACCCTGGACTCTACCATTGTTTGTCATGAAGTTGTATTTCTGTGTCTTTTCAGACAGTGTTTGTCTTTCTGGCATTATTTTGCTCTTCAGCATGTCTCTTCATCTTCGTTTGTCATGTGCTTTTTAATTCTCTTGTTTGTAGGTGTATTTCTCTTATGGCTGTTCTCCCTATAGATAGTTGTAATCCTGACTCCTTCTATCCTTGGACTGTACCATTGCTTGCCATGAGACTGGACTCCTGACCCCTTTTGCCTGGACTCTACCATTGTTTGAAATGAGATTGGAATCCGTGTTCCTTTTTTGCCTGGACTCTACCATTGTTTAAAATGAGACTGGAATACTGACTTCTTTATAGCCTGGACTGTACCATTGTTTGCCATGTAATTGGAATCCTGACGTCATTTTGCCCTGGACTCTACCATTGTTTGCTGTGTAATTGGAATCCTGACTACATTTTTAGCTTGGACTCTACCATTGATTGCCATGTGATTGGAATCCTGACTACTTTTTACCCTGGACTCTACCATTGTTTGTCATGAAGTTGTATTTCTGTGTCTTTTTAGACAGTGTTTGTCTTTCTGGCATTATTTTGCTCTTCAGCATGTCTCTTCATCTTCGTTTTTCATGTGTTTTTAATTCTCTTGTTTGAGAAGTTGAGAATGGCTAGGTGATGGCAACGAGAATGCCTTACTTTGGCAAGAATTGGTGGTACAGTGTTAGAGCTTTCGCCTACCATGCAGGAGGACCAGGGTTCGATTCCCAGCTAGGGCAACAACAATTTTTTTTGATGATTGTTGATTCAGCAGAATATGCCTGGAAGTTAATCAAGTTCCTATTTTTTTGAGAAGTTTGTTTTCCTTGACAGACAGCTTAAGGTGTATTTCTCTTTTGGCTGTACTCCCTATAGATGGTTGTAATCCTGACTCCTTCTTTCCCTGGACTGTTCCATTGCTTGCCACGAGACTGGACCCCTGACTTTTTAGCCTGGACTCTACCATAGTTTGCCATGAGATTGGAATCCTGACCCCTTTTTGCCTGGACTCTACCATTGTTTGAAATGAGCCTGGACTGTACCATTGATTGCCATGTAATTGGAATCCTGACTCTTTTTTACCCTGGACTCTACCATTGTTTGTCATGAAGTTGTATTTCTGTGTCTTTTCAGACAGTGTTTGTCTTTCTGGCATTATTTTGCTCTTCAGCATGTCTCTTCATCTTCGTTTGTCATGTGCTTTTTAATTCTCTTGTTTGTAGGTGTATTTCTCTTATGGCTGTTCTCCCTATAGATGGTTGTAATCCTGACTCCTTCTATCCTTGGACTGTACCATTGCTTGCCATGAGACTGGACTCCTGACCCCTTTTTAGCCTGGACTCTACCATTGTTTGAAATGAGATTGGAATCCGTGTTCCTTTTTTGCCTGGACTCTACCATTGTTTAAAAATGAGACTGGAATACTGACTTCTTTATAGCCTGGACTGTACCATTGTTTGCCATGTAATTGGAATCCTGACGTCATTTTGCCCTGGACTCTACCATTGTTTGCTGTGTAATTGGAATCTGACTACATTTTTAGCTTGGACTCTACCATTGATTGCCATGTGATTGGAATCCTGACCCCTTTTTGCCGGACTCTACATTTTGAATGAGATTGGAATCGTGTTTTTTTTTACCTGGACTCTACCATTGTTTAAAAATGAGACTGGAATACTGACTTTTATAGCCTGGACTGTACCATTGTTTGCCATGTAATTGGAATCCTGACGTTATTTTGCCCTGGACTCTACCATTGTTTGCTGTGTAATTGGAATCCTGACTACATTTTTAGCTTGGACTCTACCATTGATTGCCATGTGATTGGAATCCTGACTACTTTTTACCCTAGACTCTACCATTGTTTGTCATGAAGTTGTATTTCTGTGTCTTTTTAGACAGTGTTTGTCTTTCTGGCATTATTTTGCTCTTCAGCATGTCTCTTCATCTTCGTTTTTCATGGTTTTTTTAATTCTCTTGTTTGAGAAGTTGAGAATGGCTAGGTGATGGCAACGAGAATGCCTTACTTTGGCAAGAATTGGTGGTACAGTGGTAGAACTTTCGCCTACCATGCAGGAGGACCAGGGTTCGATTCCCAGCTAGGGCAACAACGATTTTTTTTGATGATTGTTGATTCAGCAGAATATGCCTGGAAGTTAATCAAGTTCCTATTTTTTTAGAGAAGTTTGTTTTCCTTGACAGACAGCTTAAAGTGTATTTCTCTTTTGGCTGTACTCCATATAGATGGTTGTAATCCTGACTCCTTCTTTCCTTGGACTGTACCATTGCTTGCCATGTGACTGGACCCCTGACTTTTTTAGCCTGGACTCTACCATTGTTTGCCATGAGATTGGAATCCTGACCCCTTTTTGCCTGGACTCTACCATTGTTTGAAATGAGCCTGGACTGTACCATTGATTGCCATGTAATTGGAATCCTGACTCTTTTTACCCTGGACTCTACCATTGTTTGTCATGAAGTTGTATTTCTGTGTCTTTTCAGACAGTGTTTGTCTTTCTGGCATTATTTTGCTCTTCAGCATGTCTCTTCATCTTCGTTTGTCATGTGCTTTTTAATTCTCTTGTTTGTAGGTGTATTTCTCTTATGGCTGTTCTCCCTATAGATAGTTGTAATCCTGACTCCTTCTATCCTTGGACTGTACCATTGATTGCCATGTAATTGGAATCCTGACTCTTTTTACCCTGGACTCTACCATTGTTTCATGAAGTTGTATTTGTGTTTTCAGACAGTGTTTGTCTTTCTGGCATTATTTTGCTCTTCAGCATGTCTCTTCATCTTCGTTTGTCATGTGCTTTTTAATTCTCTTGTTTGTAGGTGTATTTCTCTTTATGGCTGTTCTCCCTATAGATAGTTGTAATCCTGACTCCTTCTATCCTTGGACTGTACCATTGCTTGCCATGAGACTGGACTCCTGACCCCTTTTTGCCTGGACTCTACCATTGTTTGAAATGAGATTGGAATCCGTGTTCCTTTTTTGCCTGGACTCTACCATTGTTTAAAATGAGACTGGAATACTGACTTCTTTATAGCCTGGACTGTACCATTGTTTGCCATGTAATTGGAATCCTGACGTCATTTTGCCATGGACTCTACCATTGTTTGCTGTGTAATTGGAATCCTGACTACATTTTTAGCTTGGACTCTACCATTGATTGCCATGTGATTGGAATCCTGACTACTTTTTACCCTGGACTCTACCATTGTTTGTCATGAAGTTGTATTTCTGTGTCTTTTTAGACAGTGTTTGTCTTTCTGGCATTATTTTGCTCTTCAGCATGTCTCTTCATCTTCGTTTTTCATGGTTTTTTAATTCTCTTGTTTGAGAAGTTGAGAATGGCTAGGTGATGGCAACGAGAATGCCTTAGTTTGGCAAGAATTGGTGGTACAGTGGTAGAACTTTCGCCTACCATGCAGGAGGACCAGGGTTCGATTCCCAGCTAGGGCAACAACAATTTTTTTGATGATTGTTGATTCAGCAGAATATGCCTGGAAGTTAATCAAGTTCCTATTTTTTTGAGAAGTTTGTTTTCCTTGACAGACAGCTTAAAGTGTATTTCTCTTTTGGCTGTACTCCATATAGATGGTTGTAATCCTGACTCCTTCTTTCCTTGGACTGTACCATTGCTTGCCATGTGACTGGACTCCTGACTTTTTTTTAGCCTGGACTCTACCATTGTTTGCCATGAGATTGGAATCCTGACCCCTTTTTGCCTGGACTCTACCATTGTTTGAAATGAGCCTGGACTGTACCATTGATTGCCATGTAATTGGAATCCTGACTCTTTTTACCCTGGACTCTACCATTGTTTGTCATGAAGTTGTATTTCTGTGTCTTTTCAGACAGTGTTTGTCTTTCTGGCATTATTTTGCTCTTCAGCATGTCTCTTCATCTTCGTTTGTCATGTGCTTTTTAATTCTCTTGTTTGTAGGTGTATTTCTCTTATGGCTGTTCTCCCTATAGATAGTTGTAATCCTGACTCCTTCTATCCTTGGACTGTACCATTGATTGCCATGTAATAAAGACGAGGTTAAAAGCGGTGGAATCCTGACTCTTTTTACCCTGGACTCTACCATTGTTTGTCATGAAGTTGTATTTCTGTGTCTTTTCAGACAGTGTTTGTCTTTCTGGCATTATTTTTGCTCTTCAGCATGTCTCTTCATCTTCGTTTGTCATGTGCTTTTTAATTCTCTTGTTTGTAGGTGTATTTCTCTTATGGCTGTTCTCCCTATAGATAGTTGTAATCCTGACTCCTTCTATCCTTGGACTGTACCATTGCTTGCCATGAGACTGGACTCCTGACCCCTTTTTTGCCTGGACTCTACCATTGTTTGAAATGAGATTGGAATCCGTGTTCCTTTTTTGCCTGGACTCTACAATTGTTTAAAATGAGACTGGAATACTGACTTCTTTATAGCCTGGACTGTACCATTGTTTGCCATGTAATTGGAATCCTGACGTCATTTTGCCATGGACTCTACCATTGTTTGCTGTGTAATTGGAATCCTGACTACATTTTTAGCTTGGACTCTACCATTGATTGCCATGTGATTGGAATCCTGACTACTTTTTACCCTGGACTCTACCATTGTTTGTCATGAAGTTGTATTTCTGTGTCTTTTTAGACAGTGTTTGTCTTTCTGGCATTATTTTGCTCTTCAGCATGTCTCTTCATCTTCGTTTTTCATGGTTTTTTTAATTCTCTTGTTTGAGAAGTTGAGAATGGCTAGGTGATGGCAACGAGAATGCCTTACTTTGGCAAGAATTGGTGGTACAGTGTTAGAGCTTTCGCCTACCATGCAGGAGGACCAGGGTTCGATTCCCAGCTAGGGCAACAACAATTTTTTTTGATGATTGTTGATTCAGCAGAATATGCCTGGAAGTTAATCAAGTTCCTATTTTTTTGAGAAGTTTGTTTTCCTTGACAGACAGCTTAAGGCGTATTTCTCTTTTGGCTGTAGTCCCTATAGATGGTTTTAATCCTGACTCCTTTCCCTGGACTGTTCCATTGCTTGCCACGAGACTGGACCCCTGACTTTTTAGCCTGGACTCTACCATAGTTTGCCATGAGATTGGACTCCTGACCCCTTTTTGCCTGGACTTTACCATTGTTTGAAATGAGCCTGGACTGTACCATTGATTGCCATGTAATTGGAATCCTGACTCTTTTTTACCCTGGACTCTACCATTGTTTGTCATGAAGTTGTATTTCTGTGTCTTTTCAGACAGTGTTTGTCTTTCTGGCATTATTTTGCTCTTCAGCATGTCTCTTCATCTTCGTTTGTCATGTGCTTTTTAATTCTCTTGTTTGTAGGTGTATTTCTCTTATGGCTGTTCTCCCTATAGATGGTTGTAATCCTGACTCCTTCTATCCTTGGACTGTACCATTGCTTGCCATGAGACTGGACTCCTGACCCCTTTTTGCCTGGACTCTACCATTGTTTGAAATGAGATTGGAATCCGTGTTCCTTTTTTGCCTGGACTCTACCATTGTTTAAAATGAGACTGGAATACTGACTTCTTTATAGCCTGGACTGTACCATTGTTTGCCATGTAATTGGAATCCTGACGTCATTTTGCCCTGGACTCTACCATTGTTTGCTGTGTAATTGGAATCCTGACTACATTTTTAGCTTGGACTCTACCATTGATTGCCATGTGATTGGAATCCTGACCCCTTTTTGCCTGGACTCTACCATTGTTTGAAATGAGATTGGAATCCGTGTTCCTTTTTACCTGGACTCTACCATTGTTTAAAAATGAGACTGGAATACTGACTTCTTTATAGCCTGGACTGTACCATTGTTTGCCATGTAATTGGAATCCTGACGTCATTTTGCCCTGGACTCTACCATTGTTTGCTGTGTAATTGGAATCCTGACTACATTTTTAGCTTGGACTCTACCATTGATTGCCATGTGATTGGAATCCTGACTACTTTTTACCCTGGACTCTACCATTGTTTGTCATGAAGTTGTATTTCTGTGTCTTTTTAGACAGTGTTTGTCTTTCTGGCATTATTTTGCTCTTCAGCATGTCTCTTCATCTTCGTTTTTCATGTTTTTTTAATTCTCTTGTTTGAGAAGTTGAGAATGGCTAGGTGATGGCAACGAGAATGCCTTACTTTGGCAAGAATTGGTGGTACAGTGGTAGAACTTTCGCCTGCCATGCAGGAGGACCAGCGTTCGATTCCCAGCTAGGGCAACAACAATTTTTTTGATGATTGTTGATTCAGCAGAATATGCCTGGAAGTTAATCAAGTTCCTATTTTTTTGAGAAGTTTGTTTTCCTTGACAGACAGCTTAAAGTGTATTTCTCTTTTGGCTGTACTCCATATAGATGGTTGTAATCCTGACTCCTTCTTTCCTTGGACTGTACCATTGCTTGCCATGTGACTGGACTCCTGACTTCTTTTTAGCCTGGACTCTACCATTGTTTGCCATGAGATTGGAATCCTGACCCCTTTTTGCCTGGACTCTACCATTGTTTGAAATGAGCCTGGACTGTACCATTGATTGCCATGTAATTGGAATCCTGACTCTTTTTTACCCTGGACTCTACCATTGTTTGTCATGAAGTTGTATTTCTGTGTCTTTTCAGACAGTGTTTGTCTTTCTGGCATTATTTTGCTCTTCAGCATGTCTCTTCATCTTCGTTTGTCATGTGCTTTTTAATTCTCTTGTTTGTAGGTGTATTTCTCTTATGGCTGTTCTCCTATAGATAGTTGTACTCCTGACTCCTTCTATCCTTGGACTGTACCATTGCTTGCCATGAGACTGGACTCCTGACCCCTTTTTGCCTGGACTCTACCATTGTTTGAAATGAGATTGGAATCCGTGTTCCTTTTTTGCCTGGACTCTACCATTGTTTAAAATGAGACTGGAATACTGACTTCTTTATAGCCTGGACTGTACCATTGTTTGCCATGTAATTGGAATCCTGACGTCATTTTGCCATGGACTCTACCATTGTTTGCTGTGTAATTGGAATCCTGACTACATTTTTAGCTTGGACTCTACCATTGATTGCCATGTGATTGGAATCCTGACTACTTTTTACCCTGGACTCTACCATTGTTTGTCATGAAGTTGTATTTCTGTGTCTTTTTAGACAGTGTTTGTCTTTCTGGCATTATTTTGCTCTTCAGCATGTCTCTTCATCTTCGTTTTTCATGTTTTTTTTAATTCTCTTGTTTGAGAAGTTGAGAATGGCTAGGTGATGGCAACGAGAATGCTTACTTTGGTAAGAATTGGTGGTACAGTGTTAGAACTTTCGCCTACCATGCAGGAGGACCAGGGTTCGATTCCCAGCTAGGGCAACAACAATTTTTTTTGATGATTGTTGATTCAGCAGAATATGCCTGGAAGATAATCAAGTTCTTATTTTTTTGAGAAGTTTGTTTTCCTTGACAGACAGCTTAAGGTGTATTTCTCTTTTGGCTGTACTCCATATAGATGGTTGTAATCCTGACTCCTTCTTTCCTTGGACTGTTCCATTGCTTGCCACGAGACTGGACCCCTGACTTTTTAGCCTGGACTCTACCATAGTTTGCCATGAGATTGGAATCCTGACCCCTTTTTTGCCTGGACTCTACCATTGTTTGAAATGAGCCTGGACTGTACCATTGATTGCCATGTAATTGGAATCCTGAATCTTTTTTACCCTGGACTCTACCATTGTTTGTCATGAAGTTGTATTTCTGTGTGTTTTCAGACAGTGTTTGTCTTTCTGGCATTATTTTGCTCTTCAGCATGTCTCTTCATCTTCGTTTGTCATGTGCTTTTTTAATTCTCTTGTTTGTAGGTGTATTTCTCTTATGGCTGTTCTCCTATAGATAGTTGTAATCCTGACTCCTTCTATCCTTGGACTGTACCATTGCTTGCCATGAGACTGGACTCTGACCCCTTTGCCTGGACTTTACCATTGTTTGAAATGAGTGACTGTACCATTGATTGCCATGTAATTGGAATCCTGACTCTTTTTTACCCTGGACTCTACCATTGTTTGTCATGAAGTTGTATTTCTGTGTCTTTTCAGACAGTGTTTGTCTTTCTGGCATTATTTTGCTCTTCAGCATGTCTCTTCATCTTCGTTTGTCATGTGCTTTTAATTCTCTTGTTTGTAGGTGTATTTCTCTTATGGCTGTTCTCCCTATAGATAGTTGTAATCCTGACTCCTTCTATCCTTGGACTGTACCATTGCTTGCCATGAGACTGGACTCCTGACCCCTTTTGCCTGGACTCTACCATTGTTTGAAATGAGATTGGAATCCGTGTTCCTTTTTGCCTGGACTCTACCATTGTTTAAAATGAGACTGGAATACTGACTTCTTTATAGCCTGGACTGTACCATTGTTTGCCATGTAATTGGAATCCTGACGTCATTTTGCCATGGACTCTACCATTGTTTGCTGTGTAATTGGAATCCTGACTACATTTTTAGCTTGGACTCTACCATTGATTGCCATGTGATTGGAATCCTGACTACTTTTTACCCTGGACTCTACCATTGTTTGTCATGAAGTTGTATTTCTGTGTCTTTTTAGACAGTGTTTGTCTTTCTGGCATTATTTTGCTCTTCAGCATGTCTCCTCATCTTCGTTTTTCATGGTTTTTTTTAATTCTCTTGTTTGAGAAGTTGAGAATGGCTAGGTGATGGCAACGAGAATGCCTTACTTTGGCAAGAATTGGTGGTACAGTGGTAGAACTTTCGCCTGCCATGCAGGAGGACCAGCGTTCGATTCCCAGCTAGGGCAACAACAATTTTTTTGATGATTGTTGATTCAGCAGAATATGCCTGGAAGATAATCAAGTTCTTATTTTTTGAGAAGTTTGTTTTCCTTGACAGACAGCTTAAGGTGTATTTCTCTTTTGGCTGTACTCCATATAGATGGTTGTAATCCTGACTCCTTCTTTCCTTGGACTGTTCCATTGCTTGCCACGAGACTGGACCCCTGACTTTTTAGCCTGGACTCTACCATAGTTTGCCATGAGATTGGAATCCTGACCCCTTTTTGCCTGGACTCTACCATTGTTTGAAATGAGCCTGGACTGTACCATTGATTGCCATGTAATTGGAATCCTGACTCTTTTTTACCCTGGACTCTACCATTGTTTGTCATGAAGTTGTATTTCTGTGTCTTTTCAGACAGTGTTTGTCTTTCTGGCATTATTTTGCTCTTCAGCATGTCTCTTCATCTTCGTTTGTCATGTGCTTTTTTAATTCTCTTGTTTGTAGGTGTATTTCTCTTATGGCTGTTCTCCCTATAGATAGTTGTAATCCTGACTCCTTCTATCCTTAGACTGTACCATTGCTTGCCATGAGACTGGACTCCTGACCCCTTTTTGCCTGGACTCTACCATTGTTTGAAATGAGATTGGAATCCGTGTTCCTTTTTGCCTGGACTCTACCATTGTTTAAAATGAGACTGGAATACTGACTTCTTTATAGCCTGGACTGTACCATTGTTTGCCATGTAATTGGAATCCTGACGTCATTTTGCCCTGGACTCTACCATTGTTTGCTGTGTAATTGGAATCCTGACTACATTTTTAGCTTGGACTCTACCATTGATTGCCATGTGATTGGAATCCTGACTACTTTTTACCCTGGACTCTACCATTGTTTGTCATGAAGTTGTATTTCTGTGTCTTTTTAGACAGTGTTTGTCTTTCTGGCATTATTTTGCTCTTCAGCATGTCTCTTCATCTTCGTTTTTCATGGTTTTTTTAATTCTCTTGTTTGAGAAGTTGAGAATGGCTAGGTGATGGCAACGAGAATGCCTTACTTTGGCAAGAATTGGTGGTACAGTGTTAGAGCTTTCGCCTACCATGCAGGAGGACCAGGGTTCGATTCCCAGCTAGGGCAACAACAATTTTTTTTGATGATTGTTGATTCAGCAGAATATGCCTGGAAGATAATCAAGTTCTTATTTTTTTGAGAAGTTTGTTTTCCTTGACAGACAGCTTAAGGTGTATTTCTCTTTTGGCTGTACTCCATATAGATGGTTGTAATCCTGACTCCTTCTTTCCTTGGACTGTTCCATTGCTTGCCACGAGACTGGACCCCTGACTTTTTAGCCTGGACTCTACCATAGTTTGCCATGAGACTGGACTCCTGACCCCTTTTTGCCTGGACTCTACCATTGTTTGAAATGAGCCTGGACTGTACCATTGATTGGCATGTAATTGGAATCCTGACTCTTTTTACCCTGGACTCTACCATTGTTTGTCATGAAGTTGTATTTCTGTGTCTTTTCAGACAGTGTTTGTCTTTCTGGCATTATTTTGCTCTTCAGCATGTCTCTTCATCTTCGTTTGTCATGTGCTTTTTAATTCTCTTGTTTGTAGGTGTATTTCTCTTATGGCTGTTCTCCCTATAGATAGTTGTAATCCTGACTCCTTCTATTCTTGGACTGTACCATTGCTTGTCATGAGACTGGACTCCTGACCCCTTTTTGCCTGGACTCTACCATTGTTTGAAATGAGCCTGGACTGTACCATTGATTGCCATGTGGAATTGGATCCTGACTCTTTTTTACCCTGGACTCTACCATTGTTTGTCATGAAGTTGTATTTCTGTGTCTTTTCAGACAGTGTTTGTCTTTCTGGCATTATTTTGCTCTTCAGCATGTCTCTTCATCTTCGTTTGTCATGTGCTTTTTAATTCTCTTGTTTGTAGGTGTATTTCTCTTATGGCTGTTCTCCCTATAGATAGTTGTAATCCTGACTCCTTCTATCCTTGGACTGTACCATTGCTTGCCATGAGACTGGACTCCTGACCCCTTTTTGCCTGGACTTTACCATTGTTTGAAATGAGCCTGACTGTACCATTGATTTCCATGTAATTGGAATCCTGACTCTTTTTACCCTGGACTCTATCATTGTTTGTCATGAAGTTGTATTTCTGTGTCTTTTCAGACAGTGTTTGTCTTTCTGGCATTATTTTGCTCTTCAGCATGTCTCTTCATCTTCGTTTGTCATGTGCTTTTTAATTCTCTTGTTTGTAGGTGTATTTCTCTTATGGCTGTTCTCCTATAGATAGTTGTAATCCTGACTCCTTCTATCCTTGGACTGTACCATTGCTTGCCATGAGACTGGACTCCTGACCCCTTTTTGCCTGGACTTTACCATTGTTTGAAATGAGCCTGGACTGTACCATTGATTTCCATGTAATTGGAATCCTGACTCTTTTTTACCCTGGACTCTACCATTGTTTGTCATGAAGTTGTATTTCTGTGTCTTTTCAGACAGTGTTTGTCTTTCTGGCATTATTTTGCTCTTCAGCATGTCTCTTCATCTTCGTTTGTCATGTGCTTTTTAATTCTCTTGTTTGTAGGTGTATTTCTCTTATGGCTGTTCTCCTATAGATAGTTGTAATCCTGACTCCTTCTATCCTTGGACTGTACCATTGCTTGCCATGAGACTGGACTCCTGACCCCTTTTGCCTGGACTCTACCATTGTTTGAAATGAGATTGGAATCCGTGTTCCTTTTTTGCCTGGACTCTACCATTGTTTAAAATGAGACTGGAATACTGACTTCTTTATAGCCTGGACTGTACCATTGTTTGCCATGTAATTGGAATCCTGACGTCATTTTGCCATGGACTCTACCATTGTTTGCTGTGTAATTGGAATCCTGACTACATTATTAGCTTGGACTCTACCATTGATTGCCATGTGATTGGAATCCTGACTACTTTTTACCCTGGACTCTACCATTGTTTGTCATGAAGTTGTATTTCTGTGTCTTTTCAGACAGTGTTTGTCTTTCTGGCATTATTTTGCTCTTCAGCATGTCTCTTCATCTTCGTTTGTCATGTGCTTTTTAATTCTCTTGTTTGTAGGTGTATTTCTCTTATGGCTGATCTCCCTATAGATAGTTGTAATTCTGACTCCTTCTATCCTTGGACTGTACCATTGCTTGCCATGAGACTGGACTCCTGACCCCTTTTGCCTGGACTCTACCATTGTTTGAAATGAGATTGGAATCCGTGTTCCTTTTTTGCCTGGACTCTACCATTGTTTAAAATGAGACTGGAATACTGACTTCTTTATAGCCTGGACTGTACCATTGTTTGCCATGTAATTGGAATCCTGACGTCATTTTGCCCTGGACTCTACCATTGTTTGCTGTGTAATTGGAATCCTGACTACATTTTTAGCTTGGACTCTACCATTGATTGCCATGTGATTGGAATCCTGACTACTTTTTACCCTGGACTCTACCATTGTTTGTCATGAAGTTGTATTTCTGTGTCTTTTTAGACAGTGTTTGTCTTTCTGGCATTATTTTGCTCTTCAGCATGTCTCTTCATCTTCGTTTTTCATGGTTTTTTTAATTCTCTTGTTTGAGAAGTTGAGAATGGCTAGGTGATGGCAACGAGAATGCCTTACTTTGGTAAGAATTGGTGGTACAGTGGTAGAACTTTCGCCTACCATGCAGGAGGACCAGGGTTCGATTCCCAGCTAGGGCAACAACAATTTTTTGATTGTTGATTCAGCAGAATATGCCTGGAAGTTAATCAAGTTCCTATTTTTTTGAGAAGTTTGTTTTCCTTGACAGACAGCTTAAGGTGTATTTCTCTTTTGGCTGTAGTCCCTATAGATGGTTGTAATCCTGACTCCTTCTTTCCCTGGACTGTTCCATTGCTTGCCACGAGACTGGACCCCTGACTTTTTAGCCTGGACTCTACCATAGTTTGCCATGAGATTGGAATCCTGACCCTTTTTGCCTGGACTCTACCATTGTTTGAAATGAGCCTGGACTGTACCATTGATTGCCATGTAATTGGAATCCTGACTCTTTTTTACCCTGGACTCTACCATTGTTTGTCATGAAGTTGTATTTCTGTGTCTTATCAGACAGTGTTTGTCTTTCTGGCATTATTTTGCTCTTCAGCATGTCTCTTCATCTTCGTTTGTCATGTGCTTTTAATTCTCTTGTTTGTAGGTGTATTTCTCTTATGGCTGTTCTCCCTATAGATAGTTGTAATCCTGACTCCTTCTATCCTTGGACTGTACCATTGCTTGCCATGAGACTGGACTCCTGACCCCTTTTTGCCTGGACTTTACTATTGTTTGAAATGAGCCTGGACTGTACCATTGATTGCCATGTAATTGGAATCCTGACTCTTTTTACCCTGGACTCTACCATTGTTTGTCATGAAGTTGTATTTCTGTGTCTTTTCAGACAGTGTTTGTCTTTCTGGCATTATTTTACTCTTCAGCATGTCTCTTCATCTTCGTTTGTCATGTGCTTTTAATTCTCTTGTTTGTAGGTGTATTTCTCTTATGGCTGTTCTCCCTATAGATGGTTGTAATCCTGACTCCTTCTATCCTTGGACTGTACCATTGCTTGCCATGACACTGGACTCCTGACCCCTTTTTGCCTGGACTCTACCATTGTTTGAAATGAGATTGGAATCCGTGTTCCTTTTTTTGCCTGGACTCTACCATTGTTTAAAAATGAGACTGGAATACTGACTTCTTTATAGCCTGGACTGTACCATTGTTTGCCATGTAATTGGAATCCTGACGTCATTTTGCCCTGGACTCTACCATTGTTTGCTGTGTAATTGGAATCCTGACTACATTTTTAGCTTGGACTCTACCATTGATTGCCATGTGATTGGAATCCTGACTACTTTTTACCCTGGACTGTACCATTGTTTGTCATGAAGTTGTATTTCTGTGTATTTTTAGACAGTGTTTGTCTTTCTGGCATTATTTTGCTCTTCAGCATGTCTCTTCATCTTCGTTTGTCATGTGCTTTTTAATTCTCTTGTTTGTAGGTGTATTTCTCTTATGGCTGTTCTCCCTATAGATAGTTGTAATCCTGACTCCTTCTATCCTTGGACTGTACCATTGCTTGCCATGAGACTGGACTTCTGACCCCTTTTTGCCTGGACTCTACCATTGTTTGAAATGAGATTGGAATCCGTGTTCCTTTTTTGCCTGGACTCTACCATTGTTTAAAATGAGACTGGAATACTGACTTCTTTATAGCCTGAACTGTACCATTGTTTGCCATGTAATTGGAATCCTGACGTCATTTTGCCCTGGACTCTACCATTGTTTGCTGTGTAATTGGAATCCTGACTAGATTTTTAGCTTGGACTCTACCATTGATTGCCATGTGATTGGAATCCTGACTACTTTTTACCCTGGACTCTACCATTGTTTGTCATGAAGTTGTATTTCTGTGTCTTTTTAGACAGTGTTTGTCTTTCTGGCATTATTTTGCTCTTCAGCATGTCTCTTCATCTTCGTTTTTCATGGTTTTTTTTAATTCTCTTGTTTGAGAAGTTGAGAATGGCTAGTGATGGCAACGAGAATGCCTTACTTTGGCAAGAATTGGTGGTACAGTGGTAGAACTTTTGCCTACCATGCAGGAGGACCAGGGTTCGATTCCCAGCTAGGGCAACAACAATTTTTTTGATGATTGTTGATTCAGCAGAATATGCCTGGAAGTTAATCAAGTTCCTATTTTTTTGAGAAGTTTGTTTTCCTTGACAGACAGCTTAAGGTGTATTTCTCTTTTGGCTGTACTCCCTATAGATGGTTGTAATCCTGACTCCTTCTTTCCCTGGACTGTTCCATTGCTTGCCACGAGACTGGACCCCTGACTTTTTAGCCTGGACTCTACCATAGTTTGCCATGAGATTGGAATCCTGACCCCTTTTTGCCTGGACTCTACCATTGTTTGAAATGAGCCTGGACTGTACCATTGATTGCCATGTAATTGGAATCCTGACTCTTTTTACCCTGGACTCTACCATTGTTTGTCATGTAGTTGTATTTCTGTGTCTTTTCAGACAGTGTTTGTCTTTCTGGCATTATTTTGCTCTTCAGCATGTCTCTTCATCTTCGTTTCTCATGTGCTTTTTAATTCTCTTGTTTGTAGGTGTATTTCTCTTATGGCTGTTCTCCCTATAGATAGTTGTAATCCTGACTCCTTCTATCCTTGGACTGTGCCATTGCTTGCCATGAGACTGGACTCTGACCCCTTTTTGCCTGGACTTTACCATTGTTTGAAATGAGCCTGGACTGTACCATTGATTGCCATGTAATTGGAATCCTGACTCTTTTTACCCTGGACTCTACCATTGTTTGTCATGAAGTTGTATTTCTGTGTCTTTTCAGACAGTGTTTGTCTTTCTGGCATTATTTTGCTCTTCAGCATGTCTCTTCATCTTCGTTTGTCATGTGCTTTTTAATTCTCTTGTTTGTAGGTGTATTTCTCTTATGGCTGTTCTCCCTATAGATAGTTGTAATCCTGATTCCTTCTATCCTTGGACTGTACCATTGCTTGCCATGAGACTGGACTCCTGACTCCTTTTTGCCTGGACTCTACCATTGTTTGAAATGAGATTGGAATCCGTGTTCCTTTTTTGCCTGGACTCTACCATTGTTTAAAATGAGACTGGAATACTGACTTCTTTATAGCCTGGACTGTACCATTGTTTGCCATGTAATTGGAATCCTGACGTCATTTTGCCATGGACTCTACCATTGTTTGCTGTGTAATTGGAATCCTGACTACATTTTTAGCTTGGACTCTACCATTGATTGCCATGTGATTGGAATCCTGACTACTTTTTACCCTGGACTCTACCATTGTTTGTCATGAAGTTGTATTTCTGTGTCTTTTCAGACAGTGTTTGTCTTTCTGGCATTATTTTGCTCTTCAGCATGTCTCTTCATCTTCGTTTGTCATGTGCTTTTTAATTCTCTTGTTTGTAGGTGTATTTCTCTTATGGCTGATCTCCCTATAGATAGTTGTAATCCTGACTCCTTCTATCCTTGGACTGTGCCATTGCTTGCCATGAGACTGGACTCCTGACCCCTTTTTGCCTGGACTTTACTATTGTTTGAAATGAGCCTGGACTGTACCATTGATTGCCATGTAATTGGAATCCTGACTCTTTTTTACCCTGGACTCTACCATTGTTTGTCATGAAGTTGTATTTTTGTGTCTTTTCAGACAGTGTTTGTCTTTCTGGCATTATTTTGCTCTTCAGCATGTCTCTTCATCTTCGTTTGTCATGTGCTTTTTAATTATCTTGTTTGTAGGTGTATTTCTCTTATGGCTGTTCTCCCTATAGATAGTTGTAATCCTGACTCCTTCTATCCTTGGACTGTACCATTGCTTGCCATGAGACTGGACTCCTGACCCCTTTTTGCCTGGACTTTACCATTGTTTGAAATGAGCCTGGACTATACCATTGATTGCCATGTAATTGGAATCCTGACTCTTTTTTACCCTGGACTCTACCATTGTTTGTCATGAAGTTGTATTTCTGTGTCTTTTCAGACAGTGTTTGTCTTTCTGGCATTATTTTGCTCTTCAGCATGTCTCTTCATCTTCGTTTGTCATGTGCTTTTTAATTCTCTTGTTTGTAGGTGTATTTCTCTTATGGCTGTTCTCCCTATAGATAGTTGTAATCCTGACTCCTTCTATCCTTGGACTGTACCATTGCTTGCCATGAGACTGGACTCCTGACCCCTTTTTGCCTGGACTCTACCATTGTTTGAAATGAGATTGGAATCCGTGTTCCTTTTTTGCCTGGACTCTACCATTGTTTAAAATGAGACTGGAATACTGACTTCTTTATAGCCTGGACTGTACCATTGTTTGCCATGTAATTGGAATCCTGACGTCATTTTGCCCTGGACTCTACCATTGTTTGCTGTGTAATTGGAATCCTGACTACATTTTTAGCTTGGACTCTACCATTGAGTGCCATGTGATTGGAATCCTGACTACTTTTTACCCTGGACTCTACCATTGTTTGTCATGAAGTTGTATTTCTGTGTCTTTTTAGACACTGTTTGTCTTTCTGGCATTATTTTGCTCTTCAGCATGTCTCTTCATCTTCGTTTTTCATGGTTTTTTTAATTCTCTTGTTTGAGAAGTTGAGAATGGCTAGGTGATGGCAACGAGAATGCCTTACTTTGGCAAGAATTGGTGGTACAGTGGTAGAACTTTCGCCTACCATGCAGGAGGACCAGGGTTCGATTCCCAGCTAGGGCAACAACAATTTTTTTTGATGATTGTTGATTCAGCAGAATATGCCTGGAAGATAATCAAGTTCTTATTTTTTTGAGAAGTTTGTTTTCCTTGACAGACAGCTTAAGGTGTATTTCTCCTTTGGCTGTACTCCATATAGATGGTTGTAATCCTGACTCCTTCTTTCCTTGGACTGTACAATTGCTTGCCATGTGACTGGACTCCTGACTTCTTTTTAGCCTGGACTCTACCATTGTTTGCCATGAGATTGGAATCCGTGTACCTTTTTTCCATGGAGTCTACCATTGTTTAAAATGAGGCTGGAATACTGACTTCTTTATAGCCTGGACTGTACCATTGTTTGCCATGTAATTGGAATCCTGACGTCATTTTGCCCTGGACTCTACCATTGTTTGCTGTGTAATTGGAATCCTGACTACATTTTTAGCTTGGACTCTACCATTGATTTCCATGTGATTGGAATCCTGACTACTTTTTACCCTGGACTCTACCATTGTTTGTCATGAAGTTGTATTTCTGTGTCTTTTTAGACACTGTTTGTCTTTCTGGCATTATTTTGCTCTTCAGCATGTCTCTTCATCTTCGTTTTTCATGGTTTTTTTTAATTCTCTTGTTTGAGAAGTTGAGAATGGCTAGGTGATGGCAACGAGAATGCCTTACTTTGGCAAGAATTGGTGGTACAGTGGTAGAACTTTCGCCTACCATGCAGGAGGACCAGGGTCGATTCCCAGCTAGGGCAACAACAATTTGTTTTGATGATTGTTGATTCAGCAGAATATGCCTGGAAGTTAATCAAGTTCCTATTTTTTTTGAGAAGTTTGTTTTCCTTGACAGACAGCTTAAGGTGTATTTCTCTTTTGGCTGTACTCCCTATAGATGGTTGTAATCCTGACTCCTTCTTTCCCTGGACTGTTACATTGCTTGCCACGAGACTGGACCCCTGACTTTTTAGCCTGGACTCTACCATAGTTTGCCATGAGATTGGAATCCTGACCCCTTTTTGCCTGGACTCTACCATTGTTTGAAATGAGCCTGGACTGTACCATTGATTGCCATGTAATTGGAATCCTGACTCTTTTTTACCCTGGACTCTACCATTGTTTGTCATGAAGTTGTATTTCTGTGTCTTTTCAGACAGTGTTTGTCTTTCTGGCATTATTTTGCTCTTCAGCATGTCTCTTCATCTTCGTTTGTCATGTGCTTTTTAATTATCTTGTTTGTAGGTGTATTTCTCTTATGGCTGTTCTCCCTATAGATAGTTGTAATCCTGACTCCTTCTATCCTTGGACTGTACCATTGCTTGCCATGAGACTGGACTCCTGACCCCTTTTTGCCTGGACTTTACCATTGTTTGAAATGAGCCTGGACTATACCATTGATTGCCATGTAATTGGAATCCTGACTCTTTTTTACCCTGGACTCTACCATTGTTTGTCATGAAGTTGTATTTCTGTGTCTTTTCAGACAGTGTTTGTCTTTCTGGCATTATTTTGCTCTTCAGCATGTCTCTTCATCTTCGTTTGTCATGTGCTTTTTAATTCTCTTGTTTGTTGGTGTATTTCTCTTATGGCTGTTCTCCCTATAGATAGTTGTAATCCTGACTCCTTCTATCCTTGGACTGTACCATTGCTTGCCATGAGACTGGACTTCTGACCCCTTTTGCCTGGACTCTACCATTGTTTGAAATGAGATTGGAATCCGTGTTCCTTTTTTGCCTGGACTCTACCATTGTTTAAAATGAGACTGGAATACTGACTTCTTTATAGCCTGGACTGTACCATTGTTTGCCATGTAATTGGAATCCTGACGTCATTTTGCCCTGGACTCTACCATTGTTTGCTGTGTAATTGGAATCCTGACTACATTTTTAGCTTGGACTCTACCATTGATTGCCATGTGATTGGAATCCTGACTACTTTTTACCCTGGACTCTACCATTGTTTGTCATGAAGTTGTATTTCTGTGTCTTTTTAGACACTGTTTGTCTTTCTGGCATTATTTTGCTCTTCAGCATGTCTCTTCATCTTCGTTTTTCATGGTTTTTTTAATTCTCTTGTTTGAGAAGTTGAGAATGGCTAGGTGATGGCAACGAGAATGCCTTACTTTGGCAAGAATTGGTGGTACAGTGGTAGAACTTTCGCCTACCATGCAGGAGGACCAGGGTTCGATTCCTAGCTAGGGCAACAACAATTTTTTTTGATGATTGTTGATTCAGCAGAATATGCCTGGAAGTTAATCAAGTTCCTATTTTTTTAAGAAGTTTGTTTTCCTTGACAGACAGCTTAAGGTGTATTTCTCTTTTGGCTGTACTCCCTATAGATGGTTGTAATCCTGACTCCTTCTTTCCCTGGACTGTTCCATTGCTTGCCACGAGACTGGACCCCTGACTTTTTAGCCTGGACTCTACCATAGTTTGCCATGAGATTGGAATCCTGACCCCTTTTTGCCTGGACTCTACCATTGTTTGAAATGAGCCTGGACTGTACCATTGATTGCCATGTAATTGGAATCCTGACTCTTTTTTACCCTGGACTCTACCATTGTTTGTCATGAAGTTGTATTTCTGTGTCTTTTCAGACAGTGTTTGTCTTTCTGGCATTATTTTGCTCTTCAGCATGTCTCTTCATCTTCGTTTGTCATGTGCTTTTTAATTCTCTTGTTTGTAGGTGTATTTCTCTTATGGCTGTTCTCCCTATAGATAGTTGTAATCCTGACTCCTTCTATCCTTGGACTGTACCATTGCTTGCCATGAGACTGGACTCCTGACCCCTTTTTGCCTGGACTCTACCATTGTTTGAAATGAGATTGGAATCCGTGTTCCTTTTTGCCTGGACTCTACCATTGTTTAAAATGAGACTGGAATACTGACTTCTTTATAGCCTGGACTGTACCATTGTTTGTCATGTAATTGGAATCCTGACGTCATTTTGCCCTGGACTCTACCATTGGTTGCTGTGTAATTGGAATCCTGACTACATTTTTAGCTTGGACTCTACCATTGATTGCCATGTGATTGGAATCCTGACTACTTTTTACCCTGGACTCTACCATTGTTTGTCATGAAGTTGTATTTCTGTGTATTTTTAGACAGTGTTTGTCTTTCTGGCATTATTTTGCTCTTCAGCATGTCTCTTCATCTTCGTTTGTCATGTGCTTTTTAATTCTCTTGTTTGTTGGTGTATTTCTCTTATGGCTGTTCTCCCTATAGATAGTTGTAATCCTGACTCCTTCTATCCTTGGACTGTACCATTGCTTGCCATGAGACTGGACTTCTGACCCCTTTTTGCCTGGACTCTACCATTGTTTGAAATGAGATTGGAATCCGTGTTCCTTTTTTGCCTGGACTCTACCATTGTTTAAAATGAGACTGGAATACTGACTTCTTTATAGCCTGGACTGTACCATTGTTTGCCATGTAATTGGAATCCTGACGTCATTTTGCCCTGGACTCTACCATTGTTTGCTGTGTAATTGGAATCCTGACTACATTTTTAGCTTGGACTCTACCATTGATTGCCATGTGATTGGAATCCTGACTACTTTTTACCCTGGACTCTACCATTGTTTGTCATGAAGTTGTATTTCTGTGTCTTTTTAGACACTGTTTGTCTTTCTGGCATTATTTTGCTCTTCAGCATGTCTCTTCATCTTCGTTTTTCATGGTTTTTTTAATTCTCTTGTTTGAGAAGTTGAGAATGGCTAGGTGATGGCAACGAGAATGCCTTACTTTGGCAAGAATTGGTGGTACAGTGGTAGAACTTTCGCCTACCATGCAGGAGGACCAGGGTTCGATTCCTAGCTAGGGCAACAACAATTTTTTTTGATGATTGTTGATTCAGCAGAATATGCCTGGAAGTTAATCAAGTTCCTATTTTTTTGAGAAGTTTGTTTTCCTTGACAGACAGCTTAAGGTGTATTTCTCTTTTGGCTGTACTCCCTATAGATGGTTGTAATCCTGACTCCTTCTTTCCCTGGACTGTTCCATTGCTTGCCACGAGACTGGACCCCTGACTTTTTAGCCTGGACTCTACCATAGTTTGCCATGAGATTGGAATCCTGACCCCTTTTTGCCTGGACTCTACCATTGTTTGAAATGAGCCTGGACTGTACCATTGATTGCCATGTAATTGGAATCCTGACTCTTTTTACCCTGGACTCTACCATTGTTTGTCATGAAGTTGTATTTCTGTGTCTTTTCAGACAGTGTTTGTCTTTCTGGCATTATTTTGCTCTTCAGCATGTCTCTTCATCTTCGTTTGTCATGTGCTTTTTAATTCTCTTGTTTGTAGGTGTATTTCTCTTATGGCTGTTCTCCCTATAGATAGTTGTAATCCTGACTCCTTCTATCCTTGGACTGTACCATTGCTTGCCATGAGACTGGACTCCTGACCCCTTTTGCCTGGACTCTACCATTGTTTGAAATGAGATTGGAATCCGTGTTCCTTTTTGCCTGGACTCTACCATTGTTTAAAATGAGACTGGAATACTGACTTCTTTATAGCCTGGACTGTACCATTGTTTGCCATGTAATTGGAATCCTGACGTCATTTTGCCCTGGACTCTACCATTGTTTACTGTGTAATTGGAATCCTGACTACATTTTTAGCTTGGACTCTACCATTGATTGCCATGTGATTGGAATCCTGACTCTTTTTTATCCTGGACTCTACCATTGTTTGTCATGAAGTTGTATTTCTGTGTCTTTTCAGACAGTGTTTGTCTTTCTGGCATTATTTTGCTCTTCAGCATGTCTCTTCATCTTCGTTTGTCATGTGCTTTTTAATTCTCTTGTTTGTAGGTGTATTTCTCTTATGGCTGTTCTCCCTATAGATAGTTGTAATCCTGACTCCTTCTATCCTTGGACTGTACCATTGCTTGCCATGAGACTGGACTCCTGACCCCTTTTTGCCTGGACTCTACCATTGTTTGAAATGAGATTGGAATCCGTGTTCCTTTTTGCCTGGACTCTACCATTGTTTAAAATGAGACTGGAATACTGACTTCTTTATAGCCTGGACTGTACCATTGTTTGCCATGTAATTGGAATCCTGACGTCATTTTGCCCTGGACTCTACCATTGTTTGCTGTGTAATTGGAATCCTGACTACATTTTTAGCTTGGACTCTACCATTGATTGCCATGTGATTGGAATCCTGACTACTTTTTACCCTGGACTCTACCATTGTTTGTCATGAAGTTGTATTTCTGTGTCTTTTTAGACAGTGTTTGTCTTTCTGGCATTATTTTGCTCTTCAGCATGTCTCTTCATCTTCGTTTTTCATGGTTTTTTTAATTCTCTTGTTTGAGAAGTTGAGAATGGCTAGGTGATGGCAACGAGAATGCCTTACTTTGGCAAGAATTGGTGGTACAGTGGTAGAACTTTCGCCTACCATGCAGGAGGACCAGGGTTCGATTCCCAGCTAGGGCAACAACAATTTTTTTGATGATTGTTGATTCAGCAGAATATGCCTGGAAGTTAATCAAGTTCCTATTTTTTTGAGAAGTTTGTTTTCCTTGACAGACAGCTTAAGGTGTATTTCTCTTTTGGCTGTACTCCCTATAGATGGTTGTAATCCTGACTCCTTCTTTCCCTGGACTGTTCCATTGCTTGCCACGAGACTGGACCCCTGACCCCTTTTGCCTGGACTCTACCATTGTTTGAAATGAGATTGGAATCCGTGTTCCTTTTTTGCCTGGACTCTACCATTGTTTAAAATGAGACTGGAATACTGACTTCTTTATAGCCTGGACTGTACCATTGTTTGCCATGTAATTGGAATCCTGACGTCATTTTGCCCTGGACTCTACCATTGTTTGCTGTGTAATTGGAATCCTGACTACATTTTTAGCTTGGACTCTACCATTGATTGCCATGTGATTGGAATCCTGACTACTTTTTACCCTGGACTCTACCATTGTTTGTCATGAAGTTGTATTTCTGTGTCTTTTTTAGACACTGTTTGTCTTTCTGGCATTATTTTGCTCTTCAGCATGTCTCTTCATCTTCGTTTTTCATGGTTTTTTTAATTCTCTTGTTTGAGAAGTTGAGAATGGCTAGGTGATGGCAAAGAATGCCTTACTTTGGCAAGAATTGGTGGTACAGTGGTAGAACTTTCGCCTACCATGCAGGAGGACCAGGGTTCGATTCCCAGCTAGGGCAACAACAATTTTTTTTGATGATTGTTGATTCAGCAGAATATGCCTGGAAGTTAATCAAGTTCCTATTTTTTTGAGAAGTTTGTTTTCCTTGACAGACAGCTTAAGGTGTATTTCTCTTTTGGCTGTACTCCCTATAGATGGTTGTAATCCTGACTCCTTCTTTCCCTGGACTGTTCCATTGCTTGCCACGAGACTGGACCCCTGACCCCTTTTGCCTGGACTCTACCATTGTTTGAAATGAGATTGGAATCCGTGTTCCTTTTTTGCCTGGACTCTACCATTGTTTAAAATGAGACTGGAATACTGACTTCTTTATAGCCTGGACTGTACCATTGTTTGCCATGTAATTGGAATCCTGACGTCATTTTGCCCTGGACTCTACCATTGTTTGCTGTGTAATTGGAATCCTGACTACATTTTTAGCTTGGACTCTACCATTGATTGCCATGTGATTGGAATCCTGACTACTTTTTACCCTGGACTCTACCATTGTTTGTCATGAAGTTGTATTTCTGTGTCTTTTTAGACACTGTTTGTCTTTCTGGCATTATTTTGCTCTTCAGCATGTCTCTTCATCTTCGTTTTTCATGGTTTTTTTAATTCTCTTGTTTGAGAAGTTGAGAATGGCTAGGTGATGGCAACGAGAATGCCTTACTTTGGCAAGAATTGGTGGTACAGTGGTAGAACTTTCGCCTACCATGCAGGAGGACCAGGGTTCGATTCCTAGCTAGGGCAACAACAATTTTTTTGATGATTGTTGATTCAGCAGAATATGCCTGGAAGTTAATCAAGTTCCTATTTTTTTGAGAAGTTTGTTTTCCTTGACAGACAGCTTAAGGTGTATTTCTCTTTTGGCTGTACTCCCTATAGATGGTTGTAATCCTGACTCCTTCTTTCCCTGGACTGTTCCATTGCTTGCCACGAGACTGGACCCCTGACTTTTTAGCCTGGACTCTACCATAGTTTGCCATGAGATTGGAATCCTGACCCCTTTTTTGCCTGGACTCTACCATTGTTTGAAATGAGCCTGGACTGTACCATTGATTGCCATGTAATTGGAATCCTGACTCTTTTTTACCCTGGACTCTACCATTGTTTGTCATGAAGTTGTATTTCTGTGTCTTTTCAGACAGTGTTTGTCTTTCTGGCATTATTTTGCTCTTCAGCATGTCTCTTCATCTTCGTTTGTCATGTGCTTTTTAATTCTCTTGTTTGTAGGTGTATTTCTCTTATGGCTGTTCTCCTATAGATAGTTGTAATCCTGACTCCTTCTATCCTTGGACTGTACCATTGCTTGCCATGAGACTGGACTCCTGACCCCTTTTTGCCTGGACTCTACCATTGTTTGAAATGAGATTGGAATCCGTGTTCCTTTTTTGCCTGGACTCTACCATTGTTTAAAATGAGACTGGAATACTGACTTCTTTATAGCCTGGACTGTACCATTGTTTGTCATGTAATTGGAATCCTGACGTCATTTTGCCCTGGACTCTACCATTGGTTGCTGTGTAATTGGAATCCTGACTACATTTTTAGCTTGGACTCTACCATTGATTGCCATGTGATTGGAATCCTGACTACTTTTTACCCTGGACTCTACCATTGTTTGTCATGAAGTTGTATTTCTGTGTATTTTTAGACAGTGTTTGTCTTTCTGGCATTATTTTGCTCTTCAGCATGTCTCTTCATCTTCGTTTGTCATGTGCTTTTTAATTCTCTTGTTTGTTGGTGTATTTCTCTTATGGCTGTTCTCCTATAGATGGTTGTAATCCTGACTCCTTCTTTCCCTGGACTGTTCCATTGCTTGCCACGAGACTGGACCCCTGACCCCTTTTGCCTGGACTCTACCATTGTTTGAAATGAGATTGGAATCCGTGTTCCTTTTTTGCCTGGACTCTACCATTGTTTAAAATGAGACTGGAATACTGACTTCTTTATAGCCTGGACTGTACCATTGTTTGCCATGTAATTGGAATCCTGACGTCATTTTGCCCTGGACTCTACCATTGTTTGAAATGAGCCTGGACTGTACCATTGATTGCCATGTAATTGGAATCCTGACTCTTTTTTACCCTGGACTCTACCATTGTTTGTCATGAAGTTGTATTTCTGTGTCTTTTCAGACAGTGTTTGTCTTTCTGGCATTATTTTGCTCTTCAGCATGTCTCTTCATCTTCGTTTGTCATGTGCTTTTTAATTCTCTTGTTTGTAGGTGTATTTCTCTTATGGCTGTTCTCCCTATAGATAGTTGTAATCCTGACTCCTTCTATCCTTGGACTGTACCATTGCTTGCCATGAGACTGGACTCCTGACCCCTTTTTGCCTGGACTCTACCATTGTTTGAAATGAGATTGGAATCCGTGTTCCTTTTTTGCCTGGACTCTACCATTGTTTAAAATGAGACTGGAATACTGACTTCTTTATAGCCTGGACTGTACCATTGTTTGCCATGTAATTGGAATCCTGACGTCATTTTGCCCTGGACTCTACCATTGTTTGCTGTGTAATTGGAATCCTGACTACATTTTTTAGCTTGGACTCTACCATTGATTGCCATGTGATTGGAATCCTGACTACTTTTTACCCTGGACTCTACCATTGTTTGTCATGAAGTTGTATTTCTGTGTCTTTTTTAGACACTGTTTGTCTTTCTGGCATTATTTTGCTCTTCAGCATGTCTCTTCATCTTCGTTTTTCATGGTTTTTTTAATTCTCTTGTTTGAGAAGTTGAGAATGGCTAGGTGATGGCAACGAGAATGCCTTACTTTGGCAAGAATTGGTGGTACAGTGGTAGAACTTTCGCCTACCATGCAGGAGGACCAGGGTTCGATTCCCAGCTAGGGCAACAACAATTTTTTTTTGATGATTGTTGATTCAGCAGAATATGCCTGGAAGTTAATCAAGTTCCTATTTTTTTGAGAAGTTTGTTTTCCTTGACAGACAGCTTAAGGTGTATTTCTCTTTTGGCTGTACTCCCTATAGATGGTTGTAATCCTGACTCCTTCTTTCCCTGGACTGTTCCATTGCTTGCCACGAGACTGGACCCCTGACCCCTTTTGCCTGGACTCTACCATTGTTTGAAATGAGATTGGAATCCGTGTTCCTTTTTTGCCTGGACTCTACCATTGTTTAAAATGAGACTGGAATACTGACTTCTTTATAGCCTGGACTGTACCATTGTTTGCCATGTAATTGGAATCCTGACGTCATTTTGCCCTGGACTCTACCATTGTTTGCTGTGTAATTGGAATCCTGACTACATTTTTAGCTTGGACTCTACCATTGATTGCCATGTGATTGGAATCCTGACTACTTTTTACCCTGGACTCTACCATTGTTTGTCATGAAGTTGTATTTCTGTGTCTTTTTAGACACTGTTTGTCTTTCTGGCATTATTTTGCTCTTCAGCATGTCTCTTCATCTTCGTTTTTCATGGTTTTTTTAATTCTCTTGTTTGAGAAGTTGAGAATGGCTAGGTGATGGCAACGAGAATGCCTTACTTTGGCAAGAATTGGTGGTACAGTGGTAGAACTTTCGCCTACCATGCAGGAGGACCAGGGTTCGATTCCTAGCTAGGGCAACAACAATTTTTTTTGATGATTGTTGATTCAGCAGAATATGCCTGGAAGTTAATCAAGTTCCTATTTTTTTGAGAAGTTTGTTTTCCTTGACAGACAGCTTAAGGTGTATTTCTCTTTTGGCTGTACTCCCTATAGATGGTTGTAATCCTGACTCCTTCTTTCCCTGGACTGTTCCATTGCTTGCCACGAGACTGGACCCCTGACTTTTTGCCTGGACTCTACCATAGTTTGCCATGAGATTGGAATCCTGACCCCTTTTTGCCTGGACTCTACCATTGTTTGAAATGAGCCTGGACTGTACCATTGATTGCCATGTAATTGGAATCCTGACTCTTTTTTACCCTGGACTCTACCATTGTTTGTCATGAAGTTGTATTTCTGTGTCTTTTCAGACAGTGTTTGTCTTTCTGGCATTATTTTGCTCTTCAGCATGTCTCTTCATCTTCGTTTGTCATGTGCTTTTTAATTCTCTTGTTTGTAGGTGTATTTCTCTTATGGCTGTTCTCCCTATAGATAGTTGTAATCCTGACTCCTTCTATCCTTGGACTGTACCATTGCTTGCCATGAGACTGGACTCCTGACCCCTTTTTGCCTGGACTCTACCATTGTTTGAAATGAGATTGGAATCCGTGTTCCTTTTTTGCCTGGACTCTACCATTGTTTAAAATGAGACTGGAATACTGACTTCTTTATAGCCTGGACTGTACCATTGTTTGTCATGTAATTGGAATCCTGACGTCATTTTGCCCTGGACTCTACCATTGGTTGCTGTGTAATTGGAATCCTGACTACATTTTTAGCTTGGACTCTACCATTGATTGCCATGTGATTGGAATCCTGACTACTTTTTTACCCTGGACTCTACCATTGTTTGTCATGAAGTTGTATTTCTGTGTATTTTTTAGACAGTGTTTGTCTTTCTGGCATTATTTTGCTCTTCAGCATGTCTCTTCATCTTCGTTTGTCATGTGCTTTTTAATTCTCTTGTTTGTTGGTGTATTTCTCTTATGGCTGTTCTCCCTATAGATGGTTGTAATCCTGACTCCTTCTTTCCCTGGACTGTTCCATTGCTTGCCACGAGACTGGACCCCTGACCCCTTTTGCCTGGACTCTACCATTGTTTGAAATGAGATTGGAATCCGTGTTCCTTTTTTGCCTGGACTCTACCATTGTTTAAAATGAGACTGGAATACTGACTTCTTTATAGCCTGGACTGTACCATTGTTTGCCATGTAATTGGAATCCTGACGTCATTTTGCCCTGGACTCTACCATTGTTTGAAATGAGCCTGGACTGTACCATTGATTGCCATGTAATTGGAATCCTGACTCTTTTTTACCCTGGACTCTACCATTGTTTGTCATGAAGTTGTATTTCTGTGTCTTTTCAGACAGTGTTTGTCTTTCTGGCATTATTTTGCTCTTCAGCATGTCTCTTCATCTTCGTTTGTCATGTGCTTTTTAATTCTCTTGTTTGTAGGTGTATTTCTCTTATGGCTGTTCTCCTATAGATAGTTGTAATCCTGACTCCTTCTATCCTTGGACTGTACCATTGCTTGCCATGAGACTGGACTCCTGACCCCTTTTTGCCTGGACTCTACCATTGTTTGAAATGAGATTGGAATCCGTGTTCCTTTTTTGCCTGGACTCTACCATTGTTTAAAATGAGACTGGAATACTGACTTCTTTATAGCCTGGACTGTACCATTGTTTGTCATGTAATTGGAATCCTGACGTCATTTTGCCCTGGACTCTACCATTGGTTGCTGTGTAATTGGAATCCTGACTACATTTTTAGCTTGGACTCTACCATTGATTGCCATGTGATTGGAATCCTGACTACTTTTTACCCTGGACTCTACCATTGTTTGTCATGAAGTTGTATTTCTGTGTATTTTTTAGACAGTGTTTGTCTTTCTGGCATTATTTTGCTCTTCAGCATGTCTCTTCATCTTCGTTTGTCATGTGCTTTTAATTCTCTTGTTTGTTGGTGTATTTCTCTTATGGCTGTTCTCCCTATAGATGGTTGTAATCCTGACTCCTTCTTTCCCTGGACTGTTCCATTGCTTGCCACGAGACTGGACCCCTGACCCCTTTTGCCTGGACTCTACCATTGTTTGAAATGAGATTGGAATCCGTGTTCCTTTTTTGCCTGGACTCTACCATTGTTTAAAATGAGACTGGAATACTGACTTCTTTATAGCCTGGACTGTACCATTGTTTGCCATGTAATTGGAATCCTGACGTCATTTTGCCCTGGACTCTACCATTGTTTGCTGTGTAATTGGAATCCTGACTACATTTTTAGCTTGGACTCTACCATTGATTGCCATGTGATTGGAATCCTGACTACTTTTTACCCTGGACTCTACCATTGTTTGTCATGAAGTTGTATTTCTGTGTCTTTTTAGACACTGTTTGTCTTTCTGGCATTATTTTGCTCTTCAGCATGTCTCTTCATCTTCGTTTTTCATGGTTTTTTTAATTCTCTTGTTTGAGAAGTTGAGAATGGCTAGGTGATGGCAACGAGAATGCCTTACTTTGGCAAGAATTGGTGGTACAGTGGTAGAACTTTCGCCTACCATGCAGGAGGACCAGGGTTCGATTCCCAGCTAGGGCAACAACAATTTTTTTGATGATTGTTGATTCAGCAGAATATGCCTGGAAGTTAATCAAGTTCCTATTTTTTTGAGAAGTTTGTTTTCCTTGACAGACAGCTTAAGGTGTATTTCTCTTTTGGCTGTACTCCCTATAGATGGTTGTAATCCTGACTCCTTCTTTCCCTGGACTGTTCCATTGCTTGCCACGAGACTGGACCCCTGACCCCTTTTGCCTGGACTCTACCATTGTTTGAAATGAGATTGGAATCCGTGTTCCTTTTTTGCCTGGACTCTACCATTGTTTAAAATGAGACTGGAATACTGACTTCTTTATAGCCTGGACTGTACCATTGTTTGCCATGTAATTGGAATCCTGACGTCATTTTGCCCTGGACTCTACCATTGTTTGCTGTGTAATTGGAATCCTGACTACATTTTTAGCTTGGACTCTACCATTGATTGCCATGTGATTGGAATCCTGACTACTTTTTACCCTGGACTCTACCATTGTTTGTCATGAAGTTGTATTTCTGTGTCTTTTTAGACACTGTTTGTCTTTCTGGCATTATTTTGCTCTTCAGCATGTCTCTTCATCTTCGTTTTTCATGGTTTTTTTAATTCTCTTGTTTGAGAAGTTGAGAATGGCTAGGTGATGGCAACGAGAATGCCTTACTTTGGCAAGAATTGGTGGTACAGTGGTAGAACTTTCGCCTACCATGCAGGAGGACCAGGGTTCGATTCCTAGCTAGGGCAACAACAATTTTTTTGATGATTGTTGATTCAGCAGAATATGCCTGGAAGTTAATCAAGTTCCTATTTTTTTGAGAAGTTTGTTTTCCTTGACAGACAGCTTAAGGTGTATTTCTCTTTTGGCTGTACTCCCTATAGATGGTTGTAATCCTGACTCCTTCTTTCCCTGGACTGTTCCATTGCTTGCCACGAGACTGGACCCCTGACTTTTTAGCCTGGACTCTACCATAGTTTGCCATGAGATTGGAATCCTGACCCCTTTTTGCCTGGACTCTACCATTGTTTGAAATGAGCCTGGACTGTACCATTGATTGCCATGTAATTGGAATCCTGACTCTTTTTTACCCTGGACTCTACCATTGTTTGTCATGAAGTTGTATTTCTGTGTCTTTTCAGACAGTGTTTGTCTTTCTGGCATTATTTTGCTCTTCAGCATGTCTCTTCATCTTCGTTTGTCATGTGCTTTTTAATTCTCTTGTTTGTAGGTGTATTTCTCTTATGGCTGTTCTCCTATAGATAGTTGTAATCCTGACTCCTTCTATCCTTGGACTGTACCATTGCTTGCCATGAGACTGGACTCCTGACCCCTTTTTGCCTGGACTCTACCATTGTTTGAAATGAGATTGGAATCCGTGTTCCTTTTTTGCCTGGACTCTACCATTGTTTAAAATGAGACTGGAATACTGACTTCTTTATAGCCTGGACTGTACCATTGTTTGTCATGTAATTGGAATCCTGACGTCATTTTGCCCTGGACTCTACCATTGTTTGCTGTGTAATTGGAATCCTGACTACATTTTTAGCTTGGACTCTACCATTGATTGCCATGTGATTGGAATCCTGACTACTTTTTACCCTGGACTCTACCATTGTTTGTCATGAAGTTGTATTTCTGTGTATTTTCAGACAGTGTTTGTCTTTCTGGCATTATTTTGCTCTTCAGCATGTCTCTTCATCTTCGTTTGTCATGTGCTTTTTAATTCTCTTGTTTGTTGGTGTATTTCTCTTATGGCTGTTCTCCTATAGATGGTTGTAATCCTGACTCCTTCTTTCCCTGGACTGTTCCATTGCTTGCCACGAGACTGGACCCCTGACCCCTTTTGCCTGGACTCTACCATTGTTTGAAATGAGATTGGAATCCGTGTTCCTTTTTTGCCTGGACTCTACCATTGTTTAAAATGAGACTGGAATACTGACTTCTTTATAGCCTGGACTGTACCATTGTTTGCCATGTAATTGGAATCCTGACGTCATTTTGCCCTGGACTCTACCATTGTTTGCTGTGTAATTGGAATCCTGACTACATTTTTAGCTTGGACTCTACCATTGATTGCCATGTGATTGGAATCCTGACTACTTTTTACCCTGGACTCTACCATTGTTTGTCATGAAGTTGTATTTCTGTGTCTTTTTAGACACTGTTTGTCTTTCTGGCATTATTTTGCTCTTCAGCATGTCTCTTCATCTTCGTTTTTCATGGTTTTTTTAATTCTCTTGTTTGAGAAGTTGAGAATGGCTAGGTGATGGCAACGAGAATGCCTTACTTTGGCAAGAATTGGTGGTACAGTGGTAGAACTTTCGCCTACCATGCAGGAGGACCAGGGTTCGATTCCCAGCTAGGGCAACAACAATTTTTTTGATGATTGTTGATTCAGCAGAATATGCCTGGAAGTTAATCAAGTTCCTATTTTTTTGAGAAGTTTGTTTTCCTTGACAGACAGCTTAAGGTGTATTTCTCTTTTGGCTGTACTCCCTATAGATGGTTGTAATCCTGACTCCTTCTTTCCCTGGACTGTTCCATTGCTTGCCACGAGACTGGACCCCTGACTTTTTAGCCTGGACTCTACCATAGTTTGCCATGAGATTGGAATCCTGACCCCTTTTTGCCTGGACTCTACCATTGTTTGAAATGAGCCTGGACTGTACCATTGATTGCCATGTAATTGGAATCCTGACTCTTTTTACCCTGGACTCTACCATTGTTTGTCATGAAGTTGTATTTCTGTGTCTTTTCAGACAGTGTTTGTCTTTCTGGCATTATTTTGCTCTTCAGCATGTCTCTTCATCTTCGTTTGTCATGTGCTTTTTAATTCTCTTGTTTGTAGGTGTATTTCTCTTATGGCTGTTCTCCCTATAGATAGTTGTAATCCTGACTCCTTCTATCCTTGGACTGTACCATTGCTTGCCATGAGACTGGACTCCTGACCCCTTTTTGCCTGGACTTTACCATTGTTTGAAATGAGCCTGGACTATACCATTGATTGCCATGTAATTGGAATCCTGACTCTTTTTACCCTGGACTCTACCATTGTTTGTCATGAAGTTGTATTTCTGTGTCTTTTCAGACAGTGTTTGTCTTTCTGGCATTATTTTGCTCTTCAGCATGTCTCTTCATCTTCGTTTGTCATGTGCTTTTTAATTCTCTTGTTTGTAGGTGTATTTCTCTTATGGCTGTTCTCCCTATAGATAGTTGTAATCCTGACTCCTTCTATCCTTGGACTGTACCATTGCTTGCCATGAGACTGGACTCCTGACCCCTTTTGCCTGGACTCTACCATTGTTTGAAATGAGATTGGAATCCGTGTTCCTTTTTTGCCTGGACTCTACCATTGTTTAAAATGAGACTGGAATACTGACTTCTTTATAGCCTGGACTGTACCATTGTTTGCCATGTAATTGGAATCCTGACGTCATTTTGCCCTGGACTCTACCATTGTTTGCTGTGTAATTGGAATCCTGACTACATTTTTAGCTTGGACTCTACCATTGATTGCCATGTGATTGGAATCCTGACTACTTTTTACCCTGGACTCTACCATTGTTTGTCATGAAGTTGTATTTCTGTGTCTTTTTAGACACTGTTTGTCTTTCTGGCATTATTTTGCTCTTCAGCATGTCTCTTCATCTTCGTTTTTCATGGTTTTTTTAATTCTCTTGTTTGAGAAGTTGAGAATGGCTAGGTGATGGCAACGAGAATGCCTTACTTTGGCAAGAATTGGTGGTACAGTGGTAGAACTTTCGCCTACCATGCAGGAGGACCAGGGTTCGATTCCCAGCTAGGGCAACAACAATTTTTTTGATGATTGTTGATTCAGCAGAATATGCCTGGAAGTTAATCAAGTTCCTATTTTTTTTGAGAAGTTTGTTTTCCTTGACAGACAGCTTAAGGTGTATTTCTCTTTTGGCTGTACTCCCTATAGATGGTTGTAATCCTGACTCCTTCTTTCCCTGGACTGTTCCATTGCTTGCCACGAGACTGGACCCCTGACCCCTTTTTGCCTGGACTCTACCATTGTTTGAAATGAGATTGGAATCCGTGTTCCTTTTTTTGCCTGGACTCTACCATTGTTTAAAATGAGACTGGAATACTGACTTCTTTATAGCCTGGACTGTACCGTTGTTTGCCATGTAATTGGAATCCTGACGTCATTTTGCCCTGGACTCTACCATTGTTTGCTGTGTAATTGGAATCCTGACTACATTTTTAGCTTGGACTCTACCATTGATTGCCATGTGATTGGAATCCTGACTACTTTTTACCCTGGACTCTACCATTATTTGTCATGAAGTTGTATTTCTGTGTCTTTTTAGACAGTGTTTGTCTTTCTGGCATTATTTTGCTCTTCAGCATGTCTCTTCATCTTCGTTTTTCATGGTTTTTTTAATTCTCTTGTTTGAGAAGTTGAGAATGGCTAGGTGATGGCAACGAGAATGCCTTACTTTGGCAAGAATTGGTGGTACAGTGGTAGAACTTTCGCCTACCATGCAGGAGGATCACGATTCGATTCCCAGCTCGGGCAACAACAATTTTTTTGATGATTGTTGATTCAGCAGAATATGCCTGGAAGTTAATCAAGTTCCTATTTTTTGAGAAGTTTGTTTTCCTTGACAGACAGCTTAAGGTGTATTTCTCTTTTGGCTGTACTCCCTATAGATGGTTGTAATCCTGACTCCTTCTTTCCCTGGACTGTTCCATTGCTTGCCACGAGACTGGACCCCTGACCCCCTTTTGCCTGGACTCTACCATTGTTTGAAATGAGATTGGAATCCGTGTTCCTTTTTTGCCTGGACTCTACCATTGTTTAAAATGAGACTGGAATACTGACTTCTTTATAGCCTGGACTGTACCATTGTTTGCCATGTAATTGGAATCCTGACGTCATTTTGCCCTGGACTCTAACATTGTTTGCTGTGTAATTGGAATCCTGACTACATTTTTAGCTTGGACTCTACCATTGATTGCCATGTGATTGGAATCCTGACTACTTTTTACCCTGGACTCTACCATTGTTTGTCATGAAGTTGTATTTCTGTGTCTTTTTAGACACTGTTTGTCTTTCTGGCATTATTTTGCTCTTCAGCATGTCTCTTCATCTTCGTTTTTCATGGTTTTTTTAATTCTCTTGTTTGAGAAGTTGAGAATGGCTAGGTGATGGCAACGAGAATGCCTTACTTTGGCAAGAATTGGTGGTACAGTGGTAGAACTTTCGCCTACCATGCAGGAGGACCAGGGTTCGATTCCTAGCTAGGGCAACAACCAATTTTTTTGATGATTGTTGATTCAGCAGAATATGCCTGGAAGTTAATCAAGTTCCTATTTTTTTGAGAAGTTTGTTTTCCTTGACAGACAGCTTAAGGTGTATTTCTCTTTTGGCTGTACTCCCTATAGATGGTTGTAATCCTGACTCCTTCTTTCCCTGGACTGTTCCATTGCTTGCCACGAGACTGGACCCCTGACTTTTTAGCCTGGACTCTACCATAGTTTGCCATGAGATTGGAATCCTGACCCCTTTTTGCCTGGACTCTACCATTGTTTGAAATGAGCCTGGACTGTACCATTGATTGCCATGTAATTGGAATCCTGACTCTTTTTTTACCCTGGACTCTACCATTGTTTGTCATGAAGTTGTATTTCTGTGTCTTTTCAGACAGTGTTTGTCTTTCTGGCATTATTTTGCTCTTCAGCATGTCTCTTCATCTTCGTTTGTCATGTGCTTTTTAATTCTCTTGTTTGTAGGTGTATTTCTCTTATGGCTGTTCTCCCTATAGATAGTTGTAATCCTGACTCCTTCTATCCTTGGACTGTACCATTGCTTGCCATGAGACTGGACTCCTGACCCCTTTTTGCCTGGACTCTACCATTGTTTGAAATGAGATTGGAATCCGTGTTCCTTTTTTGCCTGGACTCTACCATTGTTTAAAATGAGACTGGAATACTGACTTCTTTATAGCCTGGACTGTACCATTGTTTGTCATGTAATTGGAATCCTGACGTCATTTTGCCCTGGACTCTACCATTGGTTGCTGTGTAATTGGAATCCTGACTACATTTTTAGCTTGGACTCTACCATTGATTGCCATGTGATTGGAATCCTGACTACTTTTTACCCTGGACTCTACCATTGTTTGTCATGAAGTTGTATTTCTGTGTATTTTTAGACAGTGTTTGTCTTTCTGGCATTATTTTGCTCTTCAGCATGTCTCTTCATCTTCGTTTGTCATGTGCTTTTTAATTCTCTTGTTTGTTGGTGTATTTCTCTTATGGCTGTTCTCCCTATAGATGGTTGTAATCCTGACTCCTTCTTTCCCTGGACTGTTCCATTGCTTGCCACGAGACTGGACCCCTGACCCCTTTTGCCTGGACTCTACCATTGTTTGAAATGAGATTGGAATCCGTGTTCCTTTTTTGCCTGGACTCTACCATTGTTTAAAATGAGACTGGAATACTGACTTCTTTATAGCCTGGACTGTACCATTGTTTGCCATGTAATTGGAATCCTGACGTCATTTTGCCCTGGACTCTACCATTGTTTGCTGTGTAATTGGAATCCTGACTACATTTTTAGCTTGGACTCTACCATTGATTGCCATGTGATTGGAATCCTGACTACTTTTTACCCTGGACTCTACCATTGTTTGTCATGAAGTTGTATTTCTGTGTCTTTTTAGACAGTGTTTGTCTTTCTGGCATTATTTTGCTCTTCAGCATGTCTCTTCATCTTCGTTTTTCATGGTTTTTTTAATTCTCTTGTTTGAGAAGTTGAGAATGGCTAGGTGATGGCAACGAGAATGCCTTACTTTGGCAAGAATTGGTGGTACAGTGGTAGAACTTTCGCCTACCATGCAGGAGGACCAGGGTTCGATTCCCAGCTAGGGCAACAACAATTTTTTTTGATGATTGTTGATTCAGCAGAATATGCCTGGAAGTTAATCAAGTTCCTATTTTTTTGAGAAGTTTGTTTTCCTTGACAGACAGCTTAAGGTGTATTTCTCTTTTGGCTGTACTCCCTATAGATGGTTGTAATCCTGACTCCTTCTTTCCCTGGACTGTTCCATTGCTTGCCACGAGACTGGACCCCTGACCCCTTTTGCCTGGACTCTACCATTGTTTGAAATGAGATTGGAATCCGTGTTCCTTTTTTGCCTGGACTCTACCATTGTTTAAAATGAGACTGGAATACTGACTTCTTTATAGCCTGGACTGTACCATTGTTTGCCATGTAATTGGAATCCTGACGTCATTTTGCCCTGGACTCTACCATTGTTTGCTGTGTAATTGGAATCCTGACTACATTTTTAGCTTGGACTCTACCATTGATTGCCATGTGATTGGAATCCTGACTACTTTTTACCCTGGACTCTACCATTGTTTGTCATGAAGTTGTATTTCTGTGTCTTTTTAGACACTGTTTGTCTTTCTGGCATTATTTTGCTCTTCAGCATGTCTCTTCATCTTCGTTTTTCATGGTTTTTTTAATTCTCTTGTTTGAGAAGTTGAGAATGGCTAGGTGATGGCAACGAGAATGCCTTACTTTGGCAAGAATTGGTGGTACAGTGGTAGAACTTTCGCCTACCATGCAGGAGGACCAGGGTTCGATTCTAGCTAGGGCAACAACAATTTTTTGATGATTGTTGATTCAGCAGAATATGCCTGGAAGTTAATCAAGTTCCTATTTTTTTGAGAAGTTTGTTTTCCTTGACAGACAGCTTAAGGTGTATTTCTCTTTTGGCTGTACTCCCTATAGATGGTTGTAATCCTGACTCCTTCTTTCCCTGGACTGTTCCATTGCTTGCCACGAGACTGGACCCCTGACTTTTTAGCCTGGACTCTACCATAGTTTGCCATGAGATTGGAATCCTGACCCCTTTTTGCCTGGACTCTACCATTGTTTGAAATGAGCCTGGACTGTACCATTGATTGCCATGTAATTGGAATCCTGACTCTTTTTACCCTGGACTCTACCATTGTTTGTCATGAAGTTGTATTTCTGTGTCTTTTCAGACAGTGTTTGTCTTTCTGGCATTATTTTGCTCTTCAGCATGTCTCTTCATCTTCGTTTGTCATGTGCTTTTTAATTCTCTTGTTTGTAGGTGTATTTCTCTTATGGCTGTTCTCCTATAGATAGTTGTAATCCTGACTCCTTCTATCCTTGGACTGTACCATTGCTTGCCATGAGACTGGACTCCTGACCCCTTTTTGCCTGGACTCTACCATTGTTTGAAATGAGATTGGAATCCGTGTTCCTTTTTTGCCTGGACTCTACCATTGTTTAAAATGAGACTGGAATACTGACTTCTTTATAGCCTGGACTGTACCATTGTTTGTCATGTAATTGGAATCCTGACGTCATTTTGCCCCTGGACTCTACCATTGGTTGCTGTGTAATTGGAATCCTGACTACATTTTTAGCTTGGACTCTACCATTGATTGCCATGTGATTGGAATCCTGACTACTTTTTACCCTGGACTCTACCATTGTTTGTCATGAAGTTGTATTTCTGTGTATTTTTAGACAGTGTTTGTCTTTCTGGCATTATTTTGCTCTTCAGCATGTCTCTTCATCTTCGTTTGTCATGTGCTTTTTAATTCTCTTGTTTGTTGGTGTATTTCTCTTATGGCTGTTCTCCCATAGATGGTTGTAATCCTGACTCCTTCTTTCCCTGGACTGTTCCATTGCTTGCCACGAGACTGGACCCCTGACCCCTTTTGCCTGGACTCTACCATTGTTTGAAATGAGATTGGAATCAGTGTTCCTTTTTTGCCTGGACTCTACCATTGTTTAAAATGAGACTGGAATACTGACTTCTTTATAGCCTGGACTGTACCATTGTTTGCCATGTAATTGGAATCCTGACGTCATTTTGCCCTGGACTCTACCATTGTTTGCTGTGTAATTGGAATCCTGACTACATTTTTTAGCTTGGACTCTACCATTGATTGCCATGTGATTGGAATCCTGACTACTTTTTACCCTGGACTCTACCATTGTTTGTCATGAAGTTGTATTTCTGTGTCTTTTTAGACAGTGTTTGTCTTTCTGGCATTATTTTGCTCTTCAGCATGTCTCTTCATCTTCGTTTTTCATGGTTTTTTTAATTCTCTTGTTTGAGAAGTTGAGAATGGCTAGGTGATGGCAACGAGAATGCCTTACTTTGGCAAGAATTGGTGGTACAGTGGTAGAACTTTCGCCTACCATGCAGGAGGACCAGGGTTCGATTCCCAGCTAGGGCAACAACAATTTTTTTTGATGATTGTTGATTCAGCAGAATATGCCTGGAAGTTAATCAAGTTCCTATTTTTTTGAGAAGTTTGTTTTCCTTGACAGACAGCTTAAGGTGTATTTCTCTTTTGGCTGTACTCCCTATAGATGGTTGTAATCCTGACTCCTTCTTTCCCTGGACTGTTCCATTGCTTGCCACGAGACTGGACCCCTGACTTTTTAGCCTGGACTCTACCATAGTTTGCCATGAGATTGGAATCCTGACCCCTTTTTGCCTGGACTCTACCATTGTTTGAAATGAGCCTGGACTGTACCATTGATTGCCATGTAATTGGAATCCTGACTCTTTTTACCCTGGACTCTACCATTGTTTGTCATGAAGTTGTATTTCTGTGTCTTTTCAGACAGTGTTTGTCTTTCTGGCATTATTTTGCTCTTCAGCATGTCTCTTCATCTTCGTTTGTCATGTGCTTTTTAATTCTCTTGTTTGTAGGTGTATTTCTCTTATGGCTGTTCTCCCTATAGATAGTTGTAATCCTGACTCCTTCTATCCTTGGACTGTACCATTGCTTGCCATGAGACTGGACTCCTGACCCCTTTTTGCCTGGACTTTACCATTGTTTGAAATGAGCCTGGACTATACCATTGATTGCCATGTAATTGGAATCCTGACTCTTTTTTACCCTGGACTCTACCATTGTTTGTCATGAAGTTGTATTTCTGTGTCTTTTCAGACAGTGTTTGTCTTTCTGGCATTATTTTGCTCTTCAGCATGTCTCTTCATCTTCGTTTGTCATGTGCTTTTTAATTCTCTTGTTTGTAGGTGTATTTCTCTTATGGCTGTTCTCCCTATAGATAGTTGTAATCCTGACTCCTTCTATCCTTGGACTGTACCATTGCTTGCCATGAGACTGGACTCCTGACCCCTTTTGCCTGGACTCTACCATTGTTTGAAATGAGATTGGAATCCGTGTTCCTTTTTTTGCCTGGACTCTACCATTGTTTAAAATGAGACTGGAATACTGACTTCTTTATAGCCTGGACTGTACCATTGTTTGCCATGTAATTGGAATCCTGACGTCATTTTGCCCTGGACTCTACCATTGTTTGCTGTGTAATTGGAATCCTGACTACATTTTTAGCTTGGACTCTACCATTGATTGCCATGTGATTGGAATCCTGACTACTTTTTACCCTGGACTCTACCATTGTTTGTCATGAAGTTGTATTTCTGTGTCTTTTTAGACACTGTTTGTCTTTCTGGCATTATTTTGCTCTTCAGCATGTCTCTTCATCTTCGTTTTTCATGGTTTTTTTAATTCTCTTGTTTGAGAAGTTGAGAATGGCTAGGTGATGGCAACGAGAATGCCTTACTTTGGCAAGAATTGGTGGTACAGTGGTAGAACTTTCGCCTACCATGCAGGAGGACCAGGGTTCGATTCCCAGCTAGGGCAACAACAATTTTTTTGATGATTGTTGATTCAGCAGAATATGCCTGGAAGATAATCAAGTTCTTATTTTTTTGAGAAGTTTGTTTTCCTTGACAGACAGCTTAAGGTGTATTTCTCCTTTGGCTGTACTCCATATAGATGGTTGTAATCCTGACTCCTTCTTTCCTTGGACTGTACCATTGCTTGCCATGTGACTGGACTCCTGACTTCTTTTTAGCCTGGACTCTACCATTGTTTGCCATGAGATTGGAATCCGTGTACCTTTTTTCCATGGAGTCTACCATTGTTTAAAATGAGGCTGGAATACTGACTTTTATAGCCTGACTGTACCATTGTTTGCCATGTAATTGGAATCCTGACGTCATTTTGCCCTGGACTCTACCATTGTTTGCTGTGTAATTGGAATCCTGACTACATTTTTAGCTTGGACTCTACCATTGATTTCCATGTGATTGGAATCCTCTACCATTGTTTGTCATGAAGTTGTATTTCTGTGTCTTTTCAGACAGTGTTTGTCTTTCTGGCATTATTTTGCTCTTCAGCATGTCTCTTCATCTTCGTTTGTCATGTGCTTTTTAATTCTCTTGTTTGTAGGTGTATTTCTCTTATGGCTGTTCTCCCTATAGATAGTTGTAATCCTGACTCCTTCTATCCTTGGACTGTACCATTGCTTGCCATGAGACTGGACTCCTGACCCCTTTTTGCCTGGACTTTACCATTGTTTGAAATGAGCCTGGACTATACCATTGATTGCCATGTAATTGGAATCCTGACTCTTTTTTACCCTGGACTCTACCATTGTTTGTCATGAAGTTGTATTTCTGTGTCTTTTCAGACAGTGTTTGTCTTTCTGGCATTATTTTGCTCTTCAGCATGTCTCTTCATCTTCGTTTGTCATGTGCTTTTTAATTCTCTTGTTTGTAGGTGTATTTCTCTTATGGCTGTTCTCCCTATAGATAGTTGTAATCCTGACTCCTTCTATCCTTGGACTGTACCATTGCTTGCCATGAGACTGGACTCCTGACCCCTTTTGCCTGGACTCTACCATTGTTTGAAATGAGATTGGAATCCGTGTTCCTTTTTTGCCTGGACTCTACCATTGTTTAAAATGAGACTGGAATACTGACTTCTTTATAGCCTGGACTGTACCATTGTTTGCCATGTAATTGGAATCCTGACGTCATTTTGCCCTGGACTCTACCATTGTTTGCTGTGTAATTGGAATCCTGACTACATTTTTAGCTTGGACTCTACCATTGATTGCCATGTTGGAATCCTGATACTTTTACCCTGGACTCTACCATTGTTTGTCATGAAGTTGTATTTCTGTGTCTTTTTAGACAGTGTTTGTCTTTCTGGCATTATTTTGCTCTTCAGCATGTCTCTTCATCTTCGTTTTTCATGGTTTTTTTAATTCTCTTGTTTGAGAAGTTGAGAATGGCTAGGTGATGGCAACGAGAATGCCTTACTTTGGCAAGAATTGGTGGTACAGTGGTAGAACTTTGCTACATGCAGGAGGACCAGGGTTCGATTCCCAGCTAGGGCAACAACAATTTTTTTTGATGATTGTTGATTCAGCAGAATATGCCTGGAAGATAATCAAGTTCTTATTTTTTTTGAGAAGTTTGTTTTCCTTGACAGACAGCTTAAGGTGTATTTCTCCTTTGGCTGTACTCCATATAGATGGTTGTAATCCTGACTCCTTCTTTCCTTGGACTGTACCATTGCTTGCCATGTGACTGGACTCCTGACTTCTTTTTAGCCTGGACTCTACCATTGTTTGCCATGAGATTGGAATCCGTGTACCTTTTTTCCATGGAGTCTACCATTGTTTAAAATGAGGCTGGAATACTGACTTCTTTATAGCCTGACTGTACCATTGTTTGCCATGTAATTGGAATCCGACGTCATTTTGCCCTGGACTCTACCATTGTTTGCTGTGTAATTGGAATCTGACTACATTTTTAGCTTGACTCTACCATTGATTGCCATGTGATTGGAATCCTGACTACTTTTTACCCTGGACTCTACCATTGTTTGTCATGAAGTTGTATTTCTGTGTCTTTTTAGACACTGTTTGTCTTTCTGGCATTATTTTGCTCTTCAGCATGTCTCTTCATCTTCGTTTTTCATGGTTTTTTTAATTCTCTTGTTTGAGAAGTTGAGAATGGCTAGGTGATGGCAACGAGAATGCCTTACTTTGGCAAGAATTGGTGGTACAGTGGTAGAACTTTCGCCTACCATGCAGGAGGACCAGGGTTCGATTCCCAGCTAGGGCAACAACAATTTTTTTTGATGATTGTTGATTCAGCAGAATATGCCTGGAAGTTAATCGTTCCTATTTTTTGAGAAGTTTGTTTTCCTTGACAGACAGCTTAAGGTGTATTTCTCTTTTGGCTGTAGTCCCTGTAGATGGTTGTAATCCTGACTCCTTTTCCCTGGACTGTTCCATTGCTTGCCATGAGACTGGACCCCTGACTTTTTGAGCCTGGACTCTACCATAGTTTGCCATGAGATTGGAATCCTGACCCCTTTTTGCCTGGACTCTACCATTGCTTGAAATGAGCCTGGACTGTACCATTGATTGCCATGTAATTGGAATCCTGACTCTTTTTTACCCTGGACTCTACCATTGTTTGTCATGAAGTTGTATTTCTGTGTCTTTTCAGACAGTGTTTGTCTTTCTGGCATTATTTTGCTCTTCAGCATGTCTCTTCATCTTCGTTTGTCATGTGCTTTTTAATTCTCTTGTTTGTAGGTGTATTTCTCTTATGGCTGTTCTCCCTATAGATAGTTGTAATCCTGAATCCTTCTATCCTTGGACTGTACCATTGCTTGCCATGAGACTGGACTCCTGACCCCTTTTTGCCTGGACTTTACCATTGTTTGAAATGAGCCTGGACTATACCATTGATTGCCATGTAATTGGAATCCTGACTCTTTTTTACCCTGGACTCTACCATTGTTTGTCATGAAGTTGTATTTCTGTGTCTTTTTCAGACAGTGTTTGTCTTTCTGGCATTATTTTGCTCTTCAGCATGTCTCTTCATCTTCGTTTGTCATGTGCTTTTTAATTCTCTTGTTTGTAGGTGTATTTCTCTTATGGCTGTTCTCCCTATAGATAGTTGTAATCCTGACTCCTTCTATCCTTGGACTGTACCATTGCTTGCCATGAGACTGGACTCCTGACCCCTTTTGCCTGGACTCTACCATTGTTTGAAATGAGATTGGAATCCGTGTTCCTTTTTTGCCTGGACTCTACCATTGTTTAAAATGAGACTGGAATACTGACTTCTTTATAGCCTGGACTGTACCATTGTTTGCCATGTAATTGGAATCCTGACGTCATTTTGCCCTGGACTTTACCATTGTTTGCTGTGTAATTGGAATCCTGACTACATTTTTAGCTTGGACTCTACCATTGATTGCCATGTGATTGGAATCCTGACTACTTTTTATCCTGGACTCTACCATTGTTTGTCATGAAGTTGTATTTCTGTGTCTTTTTAGACAGTGTTTGTCTTTCTGGCATTATTTTGCTCTTCAGCATGTCTCTTCATCTTCGTTTTTCATGGTTTTTTTAATTCTCTTGTTTGAGAAGTTGAGAATGGCTAGGTGATGGCAACGAGAATGCCTTACTTTGGCAAGAATTGGTGGTACAGTGGTAGAACTTTGCCTACCATGCAGGAGGACCAGGGTTCGATTCCCAGCTAGGGCAACAACAATTTTTTTGATGATTGTTGATTCAGCAGAATATGCCTGGAAGATAATCAAGTTCTTATTTTTTTTGAGAAGTTTGTTTTCCTTGACAGACAGCTTAAGGTGTATTTCTCCTTTGGCTGTACTCCATATAGATGGTTGTAATCCTGACTCCTTCTTTCCTTGGACTGTACCATTGCTTGCCATGAGACTGGACTCCTGACTTCTTTTTAGCCTGGACTCTACCATTGTTTGCCATGAGATTGGAATCCGTGTACCCCTTTTTCCATGGAGTCTACCATTGTTTAAAATGAGGCTGGAATACTGACTTCTTTATAGCCTGGACTGTACCATTGTTTGCCATGTAATTGGAATCCTGACGTCATTTTGCCCTGGACTCTACCATTGTTTGCTGTGTAATTGGAATCCTGACTACATTTTTTAGCTTGGACTCTACCATTGATTGCCATGTGATTGGAATCCTGACCCCTTTTTGCCTGGACTCTACCATTGTTTGAAATGAGATTGGAATCCGTGTTCCTTTTTTGCCTGGACTCTACCATTGTTTAAAATGAGACTGGAATACTGACTTCTTTATAGCCTGGACTGTACCATTGTTTGCCATGTAATTGGAATCCTGACGTCATTTTGCCCTGGACTCTACCATTGTTTGCTGTGTAATTGGAATCCTGACTACATTTTTAGCTTGGACTCTACCATTGATTGCCATGTGATTGGAATCCTGACTACTTTTTACCCTGGACTCTACCATTGTTTGTCATGAAGTTGTATTTCTGTGTCTTTTTTAGACAGTGTTTGTCTTTCTGGCATTATTTTGCTCTTCAGCATGTCTCTTCATCTTCGTTTTTCATGGTTTTTTTAATTCTCTTGTTTGAGAAGTTGAGAATGGCTAGGTGATGGCAACGAAATGCCTTACTTTGGCAAGAATTGGTGGTACAGTGGTAGAACTTTCGCCTACCATGCAGGAGGACCAGGTTCGATTCCCAGCTAGGGCAACAAAATTTTTTTTGATGATTGTTGATTCAGCAGAATATGCCTGGAAGTTAATCAAGTTCCTATTTTTTTGAGAAGTTTGTTTTCCTTGACAGACAGCTTAAGGTGTATTTCTCTTTTGGCTGTACTCCCTATAGATGGTTGTAATCCTGACTCCTTCTTTCCCTGGACTGTTCCATTGCTTGCCACGAGACTGGACCCCTGACTTTTTAGCCTGGACTCTACCATAGTTTGCCATGAGATTGGAATCCTGACCCCTTTTTGCCTGGACTCTACCATTGTTTGAAATGAGCCTGGACTGTACCATTGATTGCCATGTAATTGGAATCCTGACTCTTTTTTACCCTGGACTCTACCATTGTTTGTCATGAAGTTGTATTTCTGTGTCTTTTCAGACAGTGTTTGTCTTTCTGGCATTATTTTGCTCTTCAGCATGTCTCTTCATCTTCGTTTGTCATGTGCTTTTTAATTCTCTTGTTTGTAGGTGTATTTCTCTTATGGCTGTTCTCCCTATAGATGGTTGTAATCCTGACTCCTTCTATCCTTGGACTGTACCATTGCTTGCCATGAGACTGGACTCCTGACTCCTTCTATCCTTGGACTCTACCATTGTTTGAAATGAGATTGGAATCAGTGTTCCTTTTTTGCCTGGACTCTACCATTGTTTAAAATGAGACTGGAATACTGACTTCTTTATAGCCTGGACTGTACCATTGTTTGCCATGTAATTGGAATCCTGACGTCATTTTGCCCTGGACTCTACCATTGTTTGCTGTGTAATTGGAATCCTGACTACATTTTTAGCTTGTACTCTACCATTGATTGCCATGTGATTGGAATCCTGACCCCTTTTTGCCTGGACTGTACCATTGCTTGAAATGAGCCTCGACTGTACTATTGATTGCCATGTAATTGGAATCCTGACTCTTTTTTACCCTGGACTCTACCATTGTTTGTCATGAAGTTGTATTTCTGTGTCTTTTCAGACAGTGTTTGTCTTTCTGGCATTATTTTGCTCTTCAGCATGTCTCTTCATCTTCGTTTGTCATGTGCTTTTTAATTCTCTTGTTTGTAGGTGTATTTCTCTTATGGCTGTTCTCCCTATAGATGGTTGTAATCCTGACTCCTTCTATCCTTGGACTGTACCATTGCTTGCCATGAGACTGGACTCCTGACCCCTTTTTGCCTGGACTCTACCATTATTTGAAATGAGATTGGAATCCGTGTTCCTTTTTTGCCTGGACTCTACCATTGTTTAAAATGAGGCTGGAATACTGACTTCTTTATAGCCTGGACTGTACCATTGTTTGCCATGTAATTGGAATCCTGACGTCATTTTGCCCTGGACTCTACCATTGTTTGCTGTGTAATTGGAATCCTGACTAAATTTTTAGCTTGGACTCTACCATTGATTGCCATGTGATTGGAATCCTGACTACTTTTTACCCTGGACTCTACCATTGTTTGTCATGAAGTTGTATTTCTGTGTCTTTTTAGACAGTGTTTGTCTTTCTGGCATTATTTTGCTCTTCAGCATGTCTCTTCATCTTCGTTTTTCATGGTTTTTTTAATTCTCTTTTTTTAATGGAATTTTTTAATTCTCTTTTTTTAATGGAATCCGTGTTCCTTTTTTGCCTGGACTCTACCATTGTTTAAAATGAGACTGGAATACTGACTTCTTTATAGCCTGGACTGTACCATTGTTTGCCATGTAATTGGAATCCTGACGTCATTTTGCCCTGGACTCTACCATTGTTTGCTGTGTAATTGGAATCCTGACTACATTTTTAGCTTGGACTCTACCATTGATTGCCATGTGATTGGAATCCTGACCCCTTTTTGCCTGGACTGTACCATTGCTTGAAATGAGCCTCGACTGTACCATTGATTGCCATGTAATTGGAATCCTGACTCTTTTTTACCCTGGACTCTACCATTGTTTGTCATGAAGTTGTGTTTCTGTGTCTTTTTAGACAGTGGTTTGTCATGAAGTTGTATTTCTGTGTCTTTTCAGACAGTGTTTGTCTTTCTGGCATTATTTTGCTCTTCAGCATGTCTCTTCATCTTCGTTTGTCATGTGCTTTTTAATTCTCTTGTTTGTAGGTGTATTTCTCTTATGGCTGTACTCCCTATAGATGGTTGTAATCCTGACTCCTTCTTTCCTTGGACTGTACCATTGCTTGCCATGTGACTGGACTCCTGACCCCTTTTTAGCCTGGACTCTACCATTGTTTGCCATGAGATTGGAATCCGTGTTCCTTTTTAGCCTGGACTCTACCATTGTTTAAAATGAGGCTGGAATACTGACTTCTTTATAGCCTGGACTGTACCATTGTTTGCCATGTAATTGGAATCCTGACGTCATTTTGCCCTGGACTCTACCATTGTTTGCTGTGTAATTGGAATCCTGACTACATTTTTAGCTTGGACTCTACCATTGATTGCCATGTGATTGGAATCCTGACTACTTTTTACCCTGGACTCTACCATTGTTTGTCATGAAGTTGTATTTCTGTGTCTTTTCAGACAGTGTTTGTCTTTCTGGCATTATTTTACTCTTCAGCATGTCTCTTCATCTTCGTTTGTCATGTGCTTTTTAATTCTCTTGTTTGTAGGTGTATTTCTCTTATGGCTGTACTCCCTATAGATGGTTGTAATCCTGACTCCTTCTTTCCTTGGACTGTACCATTGCTTGCCATGTGACTGGACTCCTGACCCCTTTTTAGCCTGGACTCTACCATTGTTTGCCATGAGATTGGAATCCGTGTTCCTTTTTAGCCTGGACTCTACCATTGTTTAAAATGAGGCTGGAATACTGACTTCTTTATAGCCTGGACTGTACCATTGTTTGCCATGTAATTGGAATCCTGACGTCATTTTGCCCTGGACTCTACCATTGTTTGCTGTGTAATTGGAATCCTGACTACATTTTTAGCTTAGAAGACTCCTGACTTCTTTTTAGCCTGGACTCTACCATTGTTTGCCATGAGATTGGAATCTGTGTTCCTTTTTAGCCTGGACTCTACCATTGTTTAAAATGAGGCTGGAATACTGACTTCTTTATAGCCTGGACTGTACCATTGTTTGCCATGTAATTGGAATCCTGACGTCATTTTGCCCTGGACTCTACCATTGTTTGCTGTGTAATTGGAATCCTGACTACATTTTTAGCTTGGACTCTACCATTGATTGCCATGTGATTGGAATCCTGACTACTTTTTACCCTGGACTCTACCATTGTTTGTCATGAAGTTGTATTTCTGTGTCTTTATAGACAGTGTTTGTCTTTCTGGCATTATTTTGCTCTTCAGCATGTCTCTTCATCTTCGTTTTTCATGGTTTTTTTAATTCTCTTATTTTAATGGAATTTTTTAATTCTCTTTTTTTAATGGAATCCGTGTTCCTTTTTTGCCTGGACTCTACCATTGTTTAAAATGAGACTGGAATACTGACTTCTTTATAGCCTGGACTGTACCATTGTTTGCCATGTAATTGGAATCCTGACGTCATTTTGCCCTGGACTCTACCATTGTTTGCTGTGTAATTGGAATCCTGACTACATTTTTAGCTTGGACTCTACCATTGATTGCCATGTGATTGGAATCCTGACAACTTTTTACACTGGACTCTACCATTGTTTGTCATGAAGTTGTATTTCTGTGTCTTTTTAGACAGTGTTTGTCTTTCTGGCATTATTTTGCTCTTCAGCATGTCTCTTCATCTTCGTTTTTCATGGTTTTTTTAATTCTCTTGTTCGAGAAGTTGAGAATGGCTAGGTGATAGCAACGAGAATGCCTTACTTTGGCAAGAATTGGTGGTACATGCAGGAGGACCAGGGTTCGATTCTCAGCTAGGGCAACAACAATTTTTTTTGATGATTGTTGATTCAGCAGAATATGCCTGGAAGTTAATCAAGTTCCTATTTTTTTGAGAAGTTTGTTTTCCTTGACAGACAGCTTAAGGTGTATTTCTCTTTTGGCTGTACTCCCTATAGATGGTTGTAATCCTGACTCCTTCTTTCCCTGGACTGTTCCATTGCTTGCCACGAGACTGGACCCCTGACATTTTAGCCTGGACTCTACCATTGTTTGCCATGAGATTGGAATCCTGACCCCTTTTTGCCTGGACTGTACCATTGGTTGAAATGAGCCTCGACTGTACCATTGATTGCCATGTAATTGGAATCCTGACTCTTTTTTACCCTGGACTCTACCATTGTTTGTCATGAAGTTGTATTTCTGTGTCTTTTCAGACAGTGTTTGTCTTTCTGGCATTATTTTGCTCTTCAGCATGTCTCTTCATCTTCGTTTGTCATGTGCTTTTTAATTCTCTTGTTTGTAGGTGTATTTCTCTTATGGCTGTTCTCCCTATAGATGGTTGTAATCCTGACTCCTTCTATCCTTGGACTGTACCATTGCTTGCCATGAGACTGGACTCCTGACCCCTTTTTGCCTGGACTCTACCATTGTTTGAAATGAGATTGGAATCCGTGTTCCTTTTTTGCCTGGACTCTACCATTGTTTAAAATGAGACTGGAATACTGACTTCTTTATAGCCTGGACTGTACCATTGTTTGCCATGTAATTGGAATCCTGACGTCATTTTGCCCTGGACTCTACCATTGTTTGCTGTGTAATTGGAATCCTGACTACATTTTTAGCTTGGACTCTACCATTGATTGCCATGTGATTGGAATCCTGACCCCTTTTTGCCTGGACTGTACCATTGCTTGAAATGAGCCTCGACTGTACCATTGATTGCCATGTAATTGGAATCCTGACTCTTTTTTACCCTGGACTCTACCATTGTTTGTCATGAAGTTGTATTTCTGTGTGTTTTCAGACAGTGTTTGTCTTTCTGGCATTATTTTGCTCTTCAGCATGTCTCTTCATATTCGTTTGTCATGTGCTTTTTAATTCTCTTGTTTGTAGGTGTATTTCTCTTATGGCTGTTCTCCCTATAGATGGTTGTAATCCTGACTCCTTCTATCCTTGGACTGTACCATTGCTTGCCATGAGACTGGACTCCTGACCCCTTTTTGCCTGGACTCTACCATTGTTTGAAATGAGATTGGAATCCGTGTTCCTTTTTAGCCTGGACTCTACCATTGTTTAAAATGAGGCTGGAATACTGACTTCTTTATAGCCTGGACTGTACCATTGTTTGCCATGTAATTGGAATCCTGACGTCATTTTGCCCTGGACTCTACCATTGTTTGCTGTGTAATTGGAATCCTGACTACATTTTTAGCTTGGACTCTACCATTGATTGCCATGTGATTGGAATCCTGACTACTTTTTACCCTGGACTCTACCATTGTTTGTCATGAAGTTGTATTTCTGTGTATTTTCAGACAGTGTTTGTCTTTCTGGAATTATTTTACTCTTCAGCATGTCTCTTCATCTTCGTTTGTCATGTGCTTTTTAATTCTCTTGTTTGTAGGTGTATTTCTCTTATGGCTGTACTCCCTATAGATGGTTGTAATCCTGACTCCTTCTTTCCTTGGACTGTACCATTGCTTGCCATGTGACTGGACTCCTGACCCCTTTTTAGCCTGGACTCTACCATTGTTTGCCATGAGATTGGAATCCGTGTTCCTTTTTAGCCTGGACTCTACCATTGTTTAAAATGAGGCTGGAATACTGACTTCTTTATAGCCTGGACTGTACCATTGTTTGCCATGTAATTGGAATCCTGACGTCATTTTGCCCTGGACTCTACCATTGTTTGCTGTGTAATTGGAATCCTGACTACATTTTTAGCTTAGAAGACTCCTGACTTCTTTTTAGCCTGGACTCTACCATTGTTTGCCATGAGATTGGAATCTGTGTTCCTTTTTAGCCTGGACTCTACCATTGTTTAAAATGAGGCTGGAATACTGACTTCTTTATAGCCTGGACTGTACCATTGTTTGCCATGTAATTGGAATCCTGACGTAATTTGCCCTGGACTCTACCATTGTTTGCTGTGTAATTGGAATCCTGACTACATTTTTAGCTTGGACTCTACCATTGATTGCCATGTGATTGGAATCCTGACTACTTTTTACCCTGGACTCTACCATTGTTTGTCATGAAGTTGTATTTCTGTGTCTTTTTAGACAGTGTTTGTCTTTCTGGCATTATTTTGCTCTTCAGCATGTCTCTTCATCTTCGTTTTTCATGGTTTTTTTAATTCTCTTATTTTAAGTGGATTTTTTTAACTTTCTCTTTTTTATGGTTGTAATCCGTGTTCCTTTTTTGCCTGGACTCTACCATTGTTTAAAATGAGACTGGAATACTGACTTCTTTATAACCTGGACTGTACCATTGTTTGCCATGTAATTGGAATCCTGACGTCATTTTGCCCTGGACTCTACCATTGTTTGCTGTGTAATTGGAATCCTGACTACATTTTTAGCTTGGACTCTACCATTGATTGCCATGTGATTGGAATCCTGACCCCTTTTTGCCTGGACTGTACCATTGCTTGAAATGAGCCTCGACTGTACCATTGATTGCCATGTAATTGGAATCCTGACTACATTTTTACCCTGGACTCTACCATTGTTTGTCATGAAGTTGTATTTCTGTGTCTTTTTAGACAGTGTTTGTCTTTCTGGCATTATTTTGCTCTTCAGCATGTCTCTTCATCTTCGTTTTTCATGGTTTTTTTAATTCTCTTGTTTGAGAAGTTGAGAATGGCTAGGTGATAGCAACGAGAATGCCTTACTTTGGCAAGAATTGGTGGTACATGCAGGAGGACCAGGGTTCGATTCTCAGCTAGGGCAACAACAATTTTTTTTGATGATTGTTGATGTCAGCAGAATATGCCTGGAAGTTAATCAAGTTCCTATTTTTTTGAGAAGTTTGTTTTCCTTGACAGACAGCTTAAGGTGTATTTCTCTTTTGGCTGTACTCCCTATAGATGGTTGTAATCCTGACTCCTTCTTTCCCTGGACTGTTCCATTGCTTGCCACGAGACTGGACCCCTGACATTTTAGCCTGGACTCTACCATTGTTTGCCATGAGATTGGAATCCTGACCCCTTTTTGCCTGGACTGTACCATTGGTTGAAATGAGCCTCGACTGTACCATTGATTGCCATGTAATTGGAATCCTGACTCTTTTTTACCCTGGACTCTACCATTGTTTGTCATGAAGTTGTATTTCTGTGTCTTTTCAGACAGTGTTTGTCTTTCTGGCATTATTTTGCTCTTCAGCATGTCTCTTCATCTTCGTTTGTCATGTGCTTTTTAATTCTCTTGTTTGTAGGTGTATTTCTCTTATGGCTGTTCTCCCTATAGATGGTTGTAATCCTGACTCCTTCTATCCTTGGACTGTACCATTGCTTGCCATGAGACTGGACTCCTGACCCCTTTTTGCCTGGACTCTACCATTGTTTGAAATGAGATTGGAATCCGTGTTCCTTTTTTGCCTGGACTCTACCATTGTTTAAAATGAGACTGGAATACTGACTTCTTTATAGCCTGGACTGTACCATTGTTTGCCATGTAATTGGAATCCTGACGTCATTTTACCCTGGACTCTACCATTGTTTGCTGTGTAATTGGAATCCTGACTACATTTTTACCCTGGACTCTACCATTGTTTGTCATGAAGTTGTATTTCTGTGTCTTTTTAGACAGTGTTTGTCTTTCTGGCATTATTTTGCTCTTCAGCATGTCTCTTCATCTTCGTTTTTCATGGTTTTTTTAATTCTCTTGTTTGAGAAGTTGAGAATGGCTAGGTGATAGCAACGAGAATGCCTTACTTTGGCAAGAATTGGTGGTACATGCAGGAGGACCAGGGTTCGATTCTCAGCTAGGGCAACAACAATTTTTTTTGATGATTGTTGATGTCAGCAGAATATGCCTGGAAGTTAATCAAGTTCCTATTTTTTTGAGAAGTTTGTTTTCCTTGACAGACAGCTTAAGGTGTATTTCTCTTTTGGCTGTACTCCCTATAGATGGTTGTAATCCTGACTCCTTCTTTCCCTGGACTGTTCCATTGCTTGCCACGAGACTGGACCCCTGACATTTTAGCCTGGACTCTACCATTGTTTGCCATGAGATTGGAATCCTGACCCCTTTTTGCCTGGACTGTACCATTGGTTGAAATGAGCCTCGACTGTACCATTGATTGCCATGTAATTGGAATCCTGACTCTTTTTTACCCTGGACTCTACCATTGTTTGTCATGAAGTTGTATTTCTGTGTCTTTTCAGACAGTGTTTGTCTTTCTGGCATTATTTTGCTCTTCAGCATGTCTCTTCATCTTCGTTTGTCATGTGCTTTTTAATTCTCTTGTTTGTAGGTGTATTTCTCTTATGGCTGTTCTCCCTATAGATGGTTGTAATCCTGACTCCTTCTATCCTTGGACTGTACCATTGCTTGCCATGAGACTGGACTCCTGACCCCTTTTTGCCTGGACTCTACCATTGTTTGAAATGAGATTGGAATCCGTGTTCCTTTTTTTGCCTGGACTCTACCATTGTTTAAAATGAGACTGGAATACTGACTTCTTTATAGCCTGGACTGTACCATTGTTTGCCATGTAATTGGAATCCTGACGTCATTTTACCCTGGACTCTACCATTGTTTGCTGTGTAATTGGAATCCTGACTACATTTTTAGCTTGGACTCTACCATTGATTGCCATGTGATTGGAATCCTGACCCCTTTTTGCCTGGACTGTACCATTGCTTGAAATGAGCCTCGACTTACCATTGATTGCCATGTAATTGGAATCCTGACTCTTTTTTACCCTGGACTCTACCATTGTTTGTCATGAAGTTGTATTTCTGTGTGTTTTCAGACAGTGTTTGTCTTTCTGGCATTATTTTGCTCTTCAGCATGTCTCTTCATATTCGTTTGTCATGTGCTTTTTAATTCTCTTGTTTGTAGGTGTATTTCTCTTATGGCTGTTCTCCCTATAGATGGTTGTAATCCTGACTCCTTCTATCCTTGGACTGTACCATTGCTTGCCATGAGACTGGACTCCTGACCCCTTTTGCCTGGACTCTACCATTGTTTGAAATGAGATTGGAATCCGTGTTCCTTTTTTGCCTGGACTCTACCATTGTTTAAAATGAGACTGGAATACTGACTTCTTTATAGCCTGGACTGTACCATTGTTTGCCATGTAATTGGAATCCTGACGTCAATTTGCCCTGGACTCTACCATTGTTTGCTGTGTAATTGGAATCCTGACTACATTTTTAGCTTGGACTCTACCATTGATTGGCATGTGATTGGAATCCTGACCCCTTTTTGCCTGGACTGTACCATTGCTTGAAATGAGCCTCGACTGTACCATTGATTGCCATGTAATTGGAATCCTGAGTCTTTTTTACCCTGGACTCTACCATTGTTTGTCATGAAGTTGTGTTTCTGTGTCTTTTTAGACAGTGGTTTGTCATGAAGTTGTATTTCTGTATCTTTTCAGACAGTGTTTGTATTTCTGGCATTATTTTGCTCTTCAGCATGTCTCTTCATCTTCGTTTGTCATGTGCTTTTTAATTCTCTTGTTTGTAGGTGTATTTCTCTTATGGCTGTTCTCCCTATAGATGGTTGTAATCCTGACTCCTTCTTTCCTTGGACTGTACCATTGCTTGCCATGAGACTGGACTCCTGACCCCTTTTTGCCTGGACTCTACCATTGTTTGAAATGAGATTGGAATCTGTGTTCCTTTTTTGCCTGGACTCTACCATTGTTTAAAATGAGGCTGGAATACTGACTTCTTTATAGCCTGGACTGTACCATTGTTTGCCATGTAATTGGAATCCTGACGTCATTTTGCCCTGGACTCTACCATTGTTTGCTGTGTAATTGGAATCCTGAATACATTTTTAGCTTGGACTCTACCATTGATTGCCATGTGATTGGAATCCTGACTACTTTTTACCCTGGACTCTACCATTGTTTGTCATGAAGTTGTATTTCTGTGTCTTTTAGACAGTGTTTGTCTTTCTGGCATTATTTTGCTCTTCAGCATGTCTCCTCATCTTCGTTTCTCATGGTTTTATTAATTCTCTTGTTTGAGAAGTTGAGAATGGCTAGGTGATGGCAACGAGAATGCCTTACTTTGGCAAGAATTGGTGGTACAGTGGTAGAACTTTCGCCTACCATGCAGGAGGACCAGGGTTTGTTTTCCAGCTAGGGCAACAACAATTTTTTTTGATGATTGTTGATTCAGCAGAATATGCCTGGAAGTTAATCAAGTTCCTATTTTTTTGAGAAGTTTGTTTTCCTTGACAGACAGCTTAAGGTGAATTTCTCTTTTGGCTGTACTCCCTATAGATGGTTGTAATCCTGACTCCTTCTTTCCCTGGACTGTTCCATTGCTTGCCACGAGACTGGACCCCTGACTTTTTAGTCTGGACTCTACCATTGTTTGCCATGAGATTGGAATCCTGAGCCCTTTTTGCCTGGACTCTACCATTGTTTGAAATGAGCCTGGACTGTACCATTGATTGCCATGTAATTGGAATCCTGACTCTTTTTTACCCTGGACTCTACCATTGTTTGTCATGAAGTTGTATTTCTGTGTCTTTTCAGACAGTGTTTGTCTTTCTGGCATTATTTTGCTCTTCAGCATGTCTCTTCATCTTCGTTTGTCATGTGCTTTTTAATTCTCTTGTTTGTAGGTGTATTTCTCTTATGGCTGTACTCCCTATAGATGGTTGTAATCCTGACTCCTTCTATCCTTGGACTGTACCATTGCTTGCCATGAGACTGGACTCCTGACCCCTTTTTGCCTGGACTCTACCATTGTTTGAAATGAGATTGGAATCCGTGTTCCTTTTTTGCCTGGACTCTACCATTGTTTAAAATGAGACTGGAACACTGACTTCTTTATAGCCTGGACTGTACCATTGTTAGCCATATAATTGGAATCCTGACGTCATTTTGCCCTGGACTCTACCATTGTTTGCTGTGTAATTGGAATCCTGACTACATTTTTAGCTTGGACTCTACCATTGATTGCCATGTGATTGGAATCCTGACTACTTTTTACCCTGGACTCTACCATTGTTTGTCATCAAGTTGTATTTCTGTGTCTTTTTAGACAGTGTTTGTCTTTCTGGCATTATTTTGCTCTTCAGCATGTCTCTTCATCTTCGTTTCTCATGGTTTTTTAAATTCTGGACTCCTGACCCCTCTCATCTTCATCTTCGTTTTTCATGGTTTTTTAAATTCTGGACTCCTGACCCCTTTTTGCCTGGACTCTACCATTGTTTGAAATGAGATTGGAATCCGTGTTCCTTTTTTGCCTGGACTCTACCATTGTTTAAAATGAGACTGGAATACTGACTTCTTTATAGCCTGGACTGTACCATTGTTTGCTGTGTAATTGGAATCCTGACTACATTTTTAGCTTGGACTCTACAATTGTTTGCTGTGTAATTGGAATCCTGACTACATTTTTAGCTTGGACTCTACCATTGATTGCCATGTGATTGGAATCCTGACTACTTTCTATCCTGGACTCTACCATTGTGTGCCATGAGATTGGAATACTATATCCTATGAAGCCTGGACTCCATCATTGTATGCCATGAGATTGTGTGTCTGTGTTTTTTGTGATCAGTGGTTGTCTAACTGGCTTTAATTTGCTCTCCAACATGTCCTGGTCTGCTCCATTGTATGCCATGAGATTGTGTGTCTGTGTCTCTTGTGATCAGTGGTTGTCTCACTGGCTTTGTTTTGCTATTCAACATTTCTAGCTCTATTTTTGATATTCTAGGTTATGTTCTTGTTATTGAGAGTCTGGATTCCATCATTGTTTGGCATGAGGTTGTATGTCTGTTTCTTTTGTGATCAGTGGTTGTCTGACTGGAGTTGTTTTGCTGGCTTTTGTTTTCAGACTCTGCATAATTTTACCAAAGCTAGTGGTGGTTAAACTATCTGTTTATTAAATCAATAGTTTATAAAGATTATGCATCATCTAACCAAAGCTAGTAGGGGTTAAACTAACTGTTTAATAAATCAATAATTTATAAATAATCTGCATCATCTTACGAAACCTGGTGGTAGTTAAACTAAATGTTTAATGAATCAATAGTTTATAAAGATTCTGCAACATCTTACCAAAGTTAACGGAGTTAAAATAACTGTTTAATGAATCAATATTTTATAAAGATTCTATGTCATCTAACCAAACCTAGTAGGGGTTAAAGTATCTGTTTAACGAATCAATAGTTTATAAAGATTCTATGTCATCTTACCAAAGTTAGTGGTGATTAAACTAACTGTTTAATGAATCAATATTTTATAAAGATTATGCATCATCTAACCAAACCTAGTAGGGGTTAAAGTAACTGTTTAATGAATAAATAGTTTATAAAGATTATGCATCATTTGACCAAAGATAATGATAGTTTATCTAACTGTTTAATAAATCAATAGTTATAAAGATTCTGCATCATCTTATGAAAAGTTATGTAGTTAAATTGACTGGTTAATGAATCAATAGTTTTTAAAGATTCTACATCACCTTACCAAAGCTAGTGGTTGTTAAACTAACTGGTTAATAAATCAATAGTTTATGAAGATTCTGCAATATATAACCAAAGCTAGTGGTGGTTAAACTAACTGTTTAATGAATCAATACTTCATTTAGATTCTGCATCATCTTACCAAAGCCAGTGGTGGTTAAACTAAATATTTAATGAATCTATAGTTTATAAATATTCTAAAAAAAATTAACTAAAGCTTATTGTGGTTAACTAACTGTTTAATGAATCAATTATTTATAAAGATTCTGCATCATCTTACTAAAATTTAATAGATTCAACTAAATGCTTAATGAATCAATAGTTTATGAAGATTGTGCATCATCTTACCAAATCTAGTGGTAGATAACATAACTGTTTTAATGAATCAATAGTTTATAAAGACTCTGCATCATCTAACCAAAGCTAGTGGTGGTAAAAATAACAGTTTAATTATTAAATAGTTTTTAAAGTTTCTGCATCATCTTACCAACGATAGTGGTAGTTAAACTAACTGTTTAATGAATCAATAGTTTATAAAGATTCTGCATCATCTAACCAAAGCTAGTGGTGGTTAAACTAACTGTTTAATGAATCAACAGTTTATAAAGATTCTGCATCATTTTACCAAAGTTAGTTGTGGTTAAAGTAACTGTTTAATGAATCAATAGTTTAAAAAGATTCTACATCATTTTACCTAAACTAATGTTATTTAAACTGTTTATTGAATCAACAGTTTATAAAGATTATCCATCATTTTACCAAAGTTAGTGGTGGTTAAAGTAACTGTTTAATGAAACAATAGATTATAAAGATTATGCATCATCTAACCAAAGGTACTGGTGATTAAACTAACTGTTTATTGAATCAATAGTTAATAAAGATTCTGCATCATTTTACCAAAGTTAGTGGTGGTTAAAGTAACTGTTTAATGAATCAATAGTTTAAAAAGATTCTACATCATCTTACCTAAACTAATGTTATTTAAACTGTTTATTGAATCAACAGTTTATAAAGATTATCCATCATTTTACCAAAGTTAGTGGTGGTTAAAGTAACTGTTTAATGAAACAATAGATTATAAAGATTCTGCATCATTTTACCAAAGTTAATGGAGTTAACATAACTGTTTAATGTATCAATAGTTTATAAAGATTCTGCATCATCTAACCAAAGCTAGTGGTGGTAAAAATAACAGTTTAATTATTCAATAGTTTTTAAAGTTTCTGCATCATCTTACCAACGATAGTGGTAGTTAAACTAACTGTTTAATGAATCAATAGTTTATAAAGATTCTGCATCATCTAACCAAAGCTAGTGGTGGTTAAAATAACTGTTTAATAAATTAATAGTTTATAAAGATTCTGCATCATATTACCAAAGCTAGTGGTGGTTAAACTAACTGTTTAATGAATCAACAGTTTATAAAGATTCTGCATCATTTTACCAAAGTTAGTTGTGGTTAAAGTAACTGTTTAATGAATCAATAGTTTATAAAGATTCTGCATCATTTTACCAAAGTTAATGGAGTTAACATAACTGTTTAATGTATCAATAGTTTATAAAGATTCTGCATCATCTAACCAAAGCTAGTGGTGGTAAAAATAACAGTTTAATTATTCAATAGTTTTTAAAGTTTCTGCATCATCTTACCAACGATAGTGGTAGTTAAACTAACTGTTTAATGAATCAATAGTTTATAAAGATTCTGCATCATCTAACCAAAGCTAGTGGTGGTTAAAATAACTGTTTAATAAATTAATAGTTTATAAAGATTCTGCATCATATTACCAAAGCTAGTGGTGGTTAAACTAACTGTTTAATGAATCAACAGTTTATAAAGATTCTGCATCATTTTACCAAAGTTAGTTGTGGTTAAAGTAACTGTTTAATGAATCAATAGTTTATAAACATTCTGCATCATCTTACCAAAACTAGTAGTAGTTAATGTTACTGTTTAATGAGTCAATAGTTTACAAACATTATGCATCATCTAACCAAAGCTAGTGGGGGTTAAACTAACTGTTTAATAAACCAAAAGTTCAGAAAGATTCTGCATCATCTCATCAAAGCTAGTGGTAGTTAACATAACTGTTTAGTGAATCAATAGTTTATAAAGATTCTGCATCATATAACCAAAGCTAGTGGTAGTTAAAATAACTGTTCAATAAATCAGTAGTTTATAAAGATTCTGCATCATATTACCAAAGCTAGTGGTGGTTAAACTAACTGTTTAATGAATCAATACTTCATTAAGATTCTGCATCATCTTACCAAAGCCAGTGGTGGTTAAACTAAATGTTTAATGAATCTATAGTTTATAAATATTCTAAAAAAATTAACTAAAGCTTGTTGTGGTTAACTAACTGTTTAATGAATCAATTATTTATAAAGATTCTGCATCATCTTACTACAATATAATAGATTCAACTAACTACTTAATGAATCAATAGTTTATGAAGATTGTGCATCATCTTACCAAATCTAGTGGTAGATAACATAACTGTTTAATGAATCAATAGTTTATAAAGTTTCTGCATCATTTCACCAAAGGTACTAGTAAATAAACTCTCTGTTTAATGAATCAATAGTTCATAAAGATTCTGCATCATTTTAACAAAGTTAGTGGTGGTTAAACTAACTGGTTAATGTATCAATGGTTTTTAAAGATTATGCTTTACCTTACCAAAGTTAATGGAGTTAAACTAATTGTTTAACAAATCAATAATTTATAAAAAAAAAATTCTGCATCATCTTACCAAAACTAGTGCTGGTTAAAATAACTGTTTAACAAATCAAAAGTTTATAAAGATTCTGCATCATCTTACCTAACCTAATGGTATTTAAATTAACTGTTTAATGAAGCAATAGATTATAAAGATTCTGCATCATCTAAGCAAAGCTAGTGGTGGTTAAAATAACTGTTTAATTATTCAATAGTTTATAAACATTCTGCATCATATAACCAAATCTAGTGGTAGCTAAAATAACTGTTTAATGAGTATTTAGATTATAAAGATTCTGCATCATCTTACCAAAACTAGTGGTGATTAAAATAACTGTTTAACAAACCAAAAGTTTATAATGATTCTGCATCATCTTACCTAAGCTAATGGTATTTAAATTAACTGTTTAATGAATCAATAGTTTATAAAGATTGTCCGTCATCTTACATAATCCAATGGTATTTAATCTGACTGTTTAATGAATCAATAGTTTATAAACATTCTGTGTCATCTTACCAAGGCTTGTGGTAGTTAAACTAACTGTTTAACGAATCAATAGTTTATAAAGATTCTGCATTATCTAACCAAAGCTAGTGGTGGTTAGAGTAACTGTTTAATGAATCAATAGTTTATTAAGATTATGCATCATCTTAACAATATTAGTGGTAGTTAACATAACTGTTTAATGAATCAATAGTTTATAAAGTTTCTGCATCATATGACCAAAGGTAGTGGTAGTTAAACAAACTGTTTAACGAATCAATAGTTTATAAAGATTCTGCATCATCTAACCAAAGGTAGTAGTAAATAAACTATCTGTTTAATGAAACAATAGTTCATAAAGATTCTGCATCATCTTACCAAAACTAGTGGTAGGTAATGTAACTGTTTAATAAATAAATATTTTATTAAGATTATGCATCATCTTACCAATACTAGTGGTGGTTAAACTAACTGTTTAATGAATCAATAGTTTACAGAGATTCTGCATCATTTTACCTAATCTAATGGTAGTTAAACTAACTGTTTATTGACTCAACAGTTTATAAAGATTCTGCATCATTTTACCAAAGTTACTGTTGCTAAAGGTAACTGTTTAATGAATCGATTTTTTATAAAAATTCTGCATCATCATACCAAAGCTAGTGGTAGTTATACTAACTGTTTAATCAATTAATAGTTTTTAAAGATTCTGCAACATCTTACCAAAACTTGTAGTAGTTAAAGTATCTGTTTAATGAATCAGTAGTTTATAAAGATTCTGCATCATCTTACCAAAGCTAGTGGTGGTTATACTAACTGTTTATTCAATTAATAGTTTATAAAGATTCTGCAACATCTTACTAAAACTAGTAGTAGTTAAAGTAACTGCTTAATGAATCAGTAGTTTATAAAGATTCTACATCATTTTAAGAAAGCTAGTGGTAGGTAAACTAACTAATATATATATTACAAATAAACTTAACAGACAGTTACCTTCTCTGTTCCATTCTGTCTTGCACAGCTGAACAAACCATTTGGCTGTTCATCTGTCTCAAAAGTCACCTATAAAATATGGAAATTATTTGTAAACATAAACTGGCATGAGGTAGTATGTAATGCTGTATAGGAAATTTGTGAGGACAGTTAATAAATCAATAATTAATAAAGATTTTGCACTATCTTACCAAAGCTAGTGGTAGTTAAACTAACTCTTTAATGGATCAATAGTTTATAAAAATTCTGCATCATCTTAATTAAGCTAGTGGTGGTTAAACTAACTGTTAAATGAATCAATAATTTATAAGGATTCTAAATCAATAGTTTATAAAGTTTCTGCATTACCTTACCAAAGTTAGTAATAGTTAATCTAACTGGTTAATAAATCAAAAGTTTATAAAGATTCTGCATCATATAACAAAAGCTCCTAATCCTGACTTGTTTTTAGCCTAGATTCTAACATTGTTTGCCATGAGGCTGGAATCCTGACTTCTATTTAGCCTAGCCAGTACCATTGTTTGCCATGTAATTGCAATCCTGACTCTTTTTTAGCTTGGACTCTACCATTGTTTGTCATGAGGTTGTATTTCGGTGTCTTTTGAGACAGTGTTTGTCTTACTGGTATTTTTTTGTTCTTCAGCATGTCTCTTGATTTTCGTTTGCCATGTGCTATTTTATTTCCTGGTTTGAGAAGTTGAGAAGGGCTAGGTAATGGCAAAGAGAATGTCTTATTTTCAAATAAATTGGTGGTTCAGTGGTAGACCTTTCATCTGTCATGCGGGAGGGCCAGGGTTCGATTCTCAGCTAAGGCAACAGCAACTTGTTTTATGATTGTTGATTCAGCAGAATATGCCTAAAAGTTAATCAAGTTCCTATATTTTGCGACGTTTCTCTTTCTTGACAGACAGCTTCAGGTATATTTCTCTTTTGGCTGTACTCCCTATAGATGGTTGTAATCCTGACTCCTTTTTAGCCTGGACTGTACCATTGCATGCCATGAGGCTGGACTCCCTGACTTCTTTTAATCTGGACTCTGCCATTGTTTACTATGAGATTGGAATCCTGACTCCTTTTTAGCCTGGACTGTACCATTGTTTGCCATGAGATTGGAATCCTGATTCCTTTTTTCCTGGATTCTACCATTGTTTGAAATGAGGCTGGAATCCTGACTTCTTATTAGCCTGGACTGTACCATTGTTTGCCATGTAATTGGAATCCTGACGTCTTTTTACCCTGGACTCTACCGTTGTTTGCCATGTAATTGGAATCCTGACTACTTTTTTAGCTTGGACTCTACCATTGTTTGCCATGAGATTGGAATCCTGACTCCTTTTTGTCTGGATTCTAACATTGTTTAAAATGAGGCTGGAATCCTGACTTCTTATTAGCCTGGTCTGTACCATTATTTGCCATGTAATTGGAATTCTGACGTCTTTTTCACCCTGGACTGTACCATTGTTTGCCATGTAATTGGAATCCTGACGTCTTTTTCCCCTGGACTCTACCATTGTTTGCCATGTAATTGGAATCCTGACTACTTTTTAGCTTTGACTCTACCACTGTTTGCCATGAGATTGGAATCCTGGTTCCTTTTTAGCCTGGACTGTACTATTGCTTGCCAAGTAATTGGAATCCTGACTATATTTTTAGCTTGGACTTTACCATTGTTTGCCATGTGATTGGAATCCTGACTACTTTTTACCCTGGACTCTACAATTGTTTGCCATGTAATTGGAAACCTGACTCCTTTTTGCCAGGACTCTACCATTGTTTGAAATGAGGCTGGAATCCTGAGTCCTTTTTAGCCCTGACTCTACCATTGTTTGCTATGAGATTGGAATACTGACTCCTTTTTAGCCTGGACTGTACTATTGCTTGCCATGAGGCTGGAATCCTGAAATCTTTTTAGTCTGGACTCTACCATTGTTTGCTATGAGATTGGAATCCTGACTCTTTTTTTGCCTGGACTCTACCATTGTTTGAAATAAGGCTGGAATCCTGTCTTTTTTTAGCCTGGACTGTGCCATTGTTTGCCATGTGATTTGAATCCTGACTACTT
>JAZGTH010000197.1:0-92890 GCA_036877525.1 Chromobotia macracanthus | reverse complement strand
ACTTCTTTTTAGCATGGACTGTACCATTGTTTGTCATCATGTTGGAATCCTGATACCTTTATAGCCTGGACTGTACCATTGTTTGCCATGAGTTTGGAATCCTGACATCTTTTTAGCATGGACTGTACCATTGTTTGTGTTCAGGTTGGAATCCTGACCCCTTTTTAGCCTGGACTGTATATTGTTTGTCATATGGCTGGAATCCTGACTTCTTTTTAGCATGGACTGTACCATTGTTTGTCATCATGCTGGAATCCTGAATGCTTTTTAGCCTGGACTGTACCATTGTTTGTCATCAAGCTGGAATCCTGACTTCTTTTTAGCATGGACTGTACCATTGTTTGTTATCAGGCTGGAATCCTGATTCCTTTTTAGCCTGGACTCTACCATTGTTTGCCATGAGGCTGGAATCCTGACATCTTTTTAGCATGGACTGTACCATTGCTTGTCCTCAGGGTGGAATCCTGATTCCTATTTAGCCTGGACTGTACCATTGTTTGTCATAAGGTTGGAATCCTGACCCCTTTTTAGCCTGGAGTGTACCATTGTTTGTCATAAGGTTGGAATCCTGACTTCTTTTTAGCATGGACTGTACCATTGTTTGTCATCATGTTGGAATCCTGATACCTTTTTAGCCTGGACTGTACCATTGTTTGCCATGAGTTTGGAATCCTGACATCTTTTTAGCATGGACTGTACCATTGTTTGTGTTCAGGGTGGAATCCTGACCCCTTTTTAGCCTGGACTGTATATTGTTTGTCATATGGCTGGAATCCTGAATGCTTTTTAGCCTGGACTGTACCATTGTTTGTCATCAAGCTGGAATCCTGACTTCTTTTTAGCATGGACTGTACCATTGTTTGTTATCAGGCTGGAATCCTGATTCCTTTTTAGCCTGGACTCTACCATTGTTTGCCATGAGGCTGGAATCCTGACATCTTTTTAGCATGGACTGTACCATTGCTTGTCCTCAGGGTGGAATCCTGATTCCTATTTAATCTGGACTGTACCATTGTTTGTCATAAGGTTGGAATCCTGACCCCTTTTTAGCCTGGACTGTACCATTGTTTGTCATAAGGTTGGAATCCTGACTTCTTTTTAGCATGGACTGTACCATTGTTTGTCATCATGTTGAAATCCTGACTTCTTTTTAGCATGGACTGTACCATTGTTTGTGTTCAGGGTGGAATCCTGACCCCTTTTTAGCCTGGACTGTACCATTGTTTGTCATAAGGCTGGAATCCTGAATGCTTTTTAGCCTGGACTGTACCATTGTTTGTCATCAAGCTGGAATCCTGACATCTTTTTAGCATGGACTGTACCATTGTTTGTTTTCAGGGTGGAATCCTGATTCCTATTTAGCCTGGACTGTACCATTGTATGTCATAAGGTTGGAATCCTGACCCCTTTTTAGGCTGGACTGTACCATTGTTTGTCATAAGGTTGGAATCCTGACTTCTTTTTAGCATGAACTGTACCATTGTTTGTCTTCAGGGTGGAATCCTGACTTCTTTTTAGCATGGACTGTACCATTGTTGGTCATAAGGTTGGAATCCTGATTCCTTTTTTGCCTGGACTCTACCATTGTTTGCCATGAGGCTGGAATCCTGACATCTTTTTAGCATGGACTGTACCAGTGCTTGTCCTCAGGGTGGAATCTTGATTCCTATTTGGCCTGGACTGTACCATTTTTTATCATAAGGTTGGAATCCTGACCCCTTTTTTGCCTGGACTGTACCATTGTTTGTCATAAGGTTGGAATCCTGACTTCTTTTAGCATGGACTGTACCATTGTTTGTCATCATGCTGGAATCCTGACTTCTTTTTAGCATGGACTGTACCATTGTTTGTCATCAGGCTGGAATTCTGATTCCTTTTTGCCTGGACTCTACCATTGTTTGCCATGAGGCTGGAATCCTGACATCTTTTTAGCATGGACTGTACCATTGCTTCTCCTTAGGTTGGAATCCTGATTCCTATTTAGCCTGGACTGTACCATTGTTTGTCATAAGGTTGGAATCCTGACCCCTTTTTAGGCTGGACTGTACCATTGTTTGTCATAAGGCTGGAATCCTGACATCTTTTTAGCATGGACTGTACCATTGCTTGTCCTCAGGGTGGAATCCTGATTCCTATTTAGTCTGGACTGTACCATTGTTTGTCATAAGGTTGGAATCCTGACCCCTTTTTAGCCTGGACTGTACCATTGTTTGTCATAAGTTTGGAATCCTGACTTCTTTTTAGCATGGACTGTACCATTGTTTGTCATCATCTTGGAATCCTGACTTCTTTTTAGCATGGACTGTACCATTGTTTGTCATCATGCTGGAATCCTGAATGCTTTTTAGCCTGGACTGTACCATTGTTTGTCATCAAGCTGGAATCCTGACTTCTTTTTAGCATGGACTGTACCATTGTTTGTTATCAGGCTGTAATCCTGATTCCTTTTTAGCCTGGCCTCTACCATTGTTTGCCATGAGGCTGGAATCCTGACATCTTTTTAGCATGGACTGTACCATTGTTTGTGTTCAGGGTGGAATCCTGACCCCTTTTTAGCCTGGACTGTACCATTGATTGTCATAAGGCTGGAATCCTGAATGCTTTTTAGCCTGGACTGTACCATTGTTTGTCATCAAGCTGGAATCCTGACATCTTTTTAGCATGGACTGTACCATTGTTTGTTTTCAGGGTGGAATCCTGATTCCTTTTTAGCCTGGACTCTACCATTGTTTGCCATGAGGCTGGAATCCTGACATCTTTTTAGCATGGACTGTACCATTGCTTGTCCTCAGGGTGGAATCCTGATTCCTATTTAGCCTGGACTGTACCATTGTATGTCATAAGGTTGGAATCCTGACCCCTTTTTAGGCTGGACTGTACCATTGTTTGTCATAAGGTTGGAATCCTGACTTCTTTTTAGCATGGACTGTACCATTGTTTGTCTTCAGGGTGGAATCCTGACTTCTTTTTAGCATGGACTGTACCATTGTTTGTCATAAGGTTGGAATCCTGATTCCTTTTTTGCCTGGACTCTACCATTGTTTGCCATGAGGCTGGAATCCTGACATCTTTTTAGCATGGACTGTACCATTGCTTGTCCTCAGGGTGGAATCCTGACATCTTTTTAGCATGGACTGTACCATTTTTTATCATAAGGTTGGAATCCTGACCCCTTTTTTGCCTGGACTGTACCATTGTTTGTCATAAGGTTGGAATCCTGACTTCTTTTTAGCATGGACTGTACCAATGTTTGTCATCATGCTGGAATCCTGACTTCTTTTTTAGCATGGACTGTACCATTGTTTGTCATCAGGCTGGAATTCTGATTCCTTTTTTGCCTGGACTCTACCATTGTTTGCCATGAGGCTGGAATCCTGACATCTTTTTAGCATGGACTGTACCATTGCTTGTCCTTAGGGTGGAATCCTGATTCCTATTTAGCCTGGACTGTACCATTGTTTGTCATAAGGTTGGAATCCTGACCCCTTTTTAGCCTGGACTGTACCATTGTTTGTCTTCAGGGTGGAATCCTGAATGCTTTTTAGCCTGGACTGTACCATTGTTTGTCATCAAGCTGGAATCCTGACTTCTTTATAGCCTGGACTGTACCATTGTTTGTCATAAGGTTGGAATCCTGACTTCTTTTTAGCATGGACTGTACCATTGTTTGTATTCAGGGTGGAATCCTGTTACCTTTTTAGCCTGGACTGTACCATTGTTTGCCATGAGTTTGGAATCCTGACCCCTTTTTAGCCTGGACTGTACCATTGTTTGTCATAAGACTGGAATCCTGACTTCTTTTTAGCATGGACTGTACCATTGTTTGTATATGGGTGGAATCCTGATTCCTATTTAGCCTGGACTGTACCATTGTTTGTCATCAAGCTGGAATCCTGACTTCTTTTTTAGCATGGACTGTACCATTGTTTGTTTTCAGGGTGGAATCCTGATTCCTTTTTAGCCTGGACTCTACCATTGTTTGCCATGAGGCTGGAATCCTGACATCTTTTTAGCATGGACTGTACCATTGCTTGTCATCAGGGTGGAATCCTGATTCCTATTTAGCCTGGACTGTACCATTGTTTGTCATAAGGTTGGAATCCTGACCCCTTTTTAGCCTGGACTGTACCATTTTTTATCATGAGTTTGGAATCCTGACTTCTTTTTGCATGGACTGTACCATTGTTTGTGTTCAGGGTGGAATCCTGACCCCTTTTTAGCCTGGACTGTACCATTGTTTGTCATAAGGCTGGAATCCTGACTTCTTTTTAGCTTGGACTGTACCATTGTTTGTCATAAGGTTGGAATCCTGATACCTTTTTAGCCTGGACTGTACCATTGTTTGCCATGAGTTTGGAATCCTGACATCTTTTTAGCATGGACTGTACCATTGCTTGTCCTCAGGGTGGAATCCTGATTCCTATTTAGCCTGGACTGTACCATTGTTTGTCATAAGGTTGGAATCCTGACCCCTTTTTAGCCTGGACTGTACCATTGTTTACCATGAGTTTGGAATCCTGACTTCTTTTTGCATGGACTGTACCATTGTTTGTCTTCAGGGTGGAATCCTGAATGCTTTTTAGCCTGGACTGTACCATTGTTTGTCATCAAGCTGGAATCCTGACTTCTTTATAGCATGGACTGTACCATTGTTTTGTTTTCAGGGTGGAATCCTGATTCCTTTTTAGCCTGGACTGTACCATTGTTTGCCATGAGTTTGGAATCCTGACATCTTTTTAGCATGGACTGTACCATTGTTTGTGTTCAGTGTGGAATCCTGACCCCTTTTTAGCCTGGACTGTACCATTGTTTGTCATAAGGCTGGAATCCTGACTTCTTTTTGCATGGACTGTACCATTGTTTGTGTTCAGGGTGGAATCCTGACCCCTTTTTAGCCTGGACTGTACCATTGTTTGTCATAAGGTTGGAATCCTGATTCCTTTTTTGCCTGGACTCTACCATTGTTTGCCATGAGGCTGGAATCCTGACATCTTTTTAGCATGGACTGTACCATTGCTTGTCCTCAGGGTGGAATCTTGATTCCTATTTAGCCTGGACTGTACCATTTTTTATCATAAGGTTGGAATCCTGACCCCTTTTTTGCCTGGACTGTACCATTGTTTGTCATAAGGTTGGAATCCTGACTTCTTTTTAGCATGGACTGTACCAATGTTTGTCATCATGCTGGAATCCTGACTTCTTTTTAGCATGGACTGTACCATTGTTTGTCATCAGGCTGGAATTCTGATTCCTTTTTTGCCTGGACTCTACCATTGTTTGCCATGAGGCTGGAATCCTGACATCTTTTTAGCATGGACTGTACCATTGCTTGTCCTTAGGGTGGAATCCTGATTCCTATTTAGCCTGGACTGTACCATTGTTTGTCATAAGGTTGGAATCCTGACCCCTTTTTAGCCTGGACTGTACCATTGTTTGTCTTCAGGGTGGAATCCTGAATGCTTTTTAGCCTGGACTGTACCATTGATTGTCATCAAGCTGGAATCCTGACTTCTTTATAGCCTGGACTGTACCATTGTTTGTCATAAGGTTGGAATCCTGACTTCTTTTTAGCATGGACTGTACCATTGTTTGTATTCAGGGTGGAATCCTGATACCTTTTTAGCCTGGACTGTACCATTGTTTGCCATGAGTTTGGAATCCTGACCCCTTTTTAGCCTGGACTGTACCATTGTTTGTCATAAGACTGGAATCCTGACTTCTTTTTAGCATGGACTGTACCATTGTTTGTATATGGGTGGAATCCTGATTCCTATTTAGCCTGGACTGTACCATTGTTTGTCATCAAGCTGGAATCCTGACTTCTTTTTAGCATGGACTGTACCATTGTTTGTTTTCAGGGTGGAATCCTGATTCCTTTTTAGCCTGGACTCTACCATTGTTTGCCATGAGGCTGGAATCCTGACATCTTTTTAGCATGGACTGTACCATTGCTTGTCCTCAGGGTGGAATCCTGATTCCTATTTAGCCTGGACTGTACCATTGTTTGTCATAAGGGTGGAATCCTGACCCCTTTTTAGCCTGGACTGTACCATTGTTTGTCATAAGGCTGGAATCCTGACTTCTTTTTAGCTTGGACTGTACCATTGTTTGTCATAAGGTTGGAATCCTGATACCTTTTTAGCCTGGACTGTACCATTGTTTGCCATGAGTTTGGAATCCTGACATCTTTTTAGCATGGACTGTACCATTGCTTGTCCTCAGGGTGGAATCCTGATTCCTATTTAGCCTGGAATGTACCATTGTTTGTCATAAGGTTGGAATCCTGACCCCTTTTTAGCCTGGACTGTACCATTGTTTACCATGAGTTTGGAATCCTGACTTCTTTTTTGCATGGACTGTACCATTGTTTGTCTTCAGGGTGGAATCCTGAATGCTTTTTAGCCTGGACTGTACCATTGTTTGTCATCAAGCTGGAATCCTGACTTCTTTATAGCATGGACTGTACCATTGTTTGTTTTCAGGGTGGAATCCTGATTCCTTTTTAGCCTGGACTGTACCATTGTTTGCCATGAGTTTGGAATCCTGACTTCTTTTTAGCATGGACTGTACCATTGTTTGTGTTCAGTGTGGAATCCTGACCCCTTTTTAGCCTGGACTGTACCATTGTTTGTCATAAGGCTGGAATCCTGACTTCTTTTTGCATGGACTGTACCATTGTTTGTGTTCAGGGTGGAATCCTGACCCCTTTTTAGCCTGGACTGTACCATTGTTTGTCATAAGGCTGGAATCCTGACTTCTTTTTAGCTTGGACTGTACCATTGTTTGTTATAAGGTTGGAATCCTGATACCTTTTTAGCCTGGACTGTACCATTGTTTGCCATGAGTTTGGAATCCTGACATCTTTTTAGCATGGACTATACCATTGCTTGTCCTCAGGGTGGAATCCTGATTCCTATTTAGCCTGGACTGTACCATTGTTTGTCATAAGGTTGGAATCCTGACCCCTTTTTAGCCTGGACTGTACCATTGTTTACCATGAGTTTGGAATCCTGACTTCTTTTTGCATGGACTGTACCATTGTTTGTCTTCAGGGTGGAATCCTGAATGCTTTTTAGCCTGGACTGTACCATTGTTTGTCATCAAGCTGGAATCCTGACTTCTTTATAGCATGGACTGTACCATTGTTTGTTTTCAAGGTGGAATCCTGATTCCTTTTTAGCCTGGACTGTACCATTGTTTGCCATGAGTTTGGAATCCTGACTTCTTTTTAGCATGGACTGTACCATTGTTTGTGTTCAGTGTGGAATCCTGACCCCTTTTTAGCCTGGACTGTACCATTGTTTGTCATAAGGCTGGAATCCTGACTTCTTTTTAGCATGGACTGTACCATTGTTTGTCTATGGGTGGAATCCTGATTCCTATTTAGCCTGGACTGTACCATTGTTTGTCATGAGTTTGGAATCCTGACCCCTTTTTAGGCTGGACTGTACCATTGTTTGTCATCATCTTGGAATCCTGACTTCTTTTTAGCATGGACTGTACCATTGTTTGTTTTCAGGGTGGAATCCTGATTCCTTTTTAGCCTGGACTCTACCATTGTTTGCCATGAGGCTGGAATCCTGACATCTTTTTAGCATGGACTGTACCATTGCTTGTCCTCAGGGTGGAATCCTGATTCCTATTTAGCCTGGACTGTACCATTGTTTGTCATAAGGTTGGAATCCTGACCCCTTTTTAGCCTGGACTGTACCATTTTTTATCATGAGTTTGGAATCCTGACTTCTTTTTGCATGGACTGTACCATTGTTTGTGTTCAGGGTGGAATCCTGACCCCTTTTTAGCCTGGACTGTACCATTGTTTGTCATAAGGCTGGAATCCTGACTTCTTTTTAGCTTGGACTGTACCATTGTTTGTCATAAGGTTGGAATCCTGATACCTTTTTAGCCTGGACTGTACCATTGTTTGCCATGAGTTTGGAATCCTGACATCTTTTTAGCATGGACTGTACCATTGCTTGTCCTCAGGGTGGAATCCTGATTCCTATTTAGCCTGGAATGTACCATTGTTTGTCATAAGGTTGGAATCCTGACCCCTTTTTAGCCTGGACTGTACCATTGTTTACCATGAGTTTGGAATCCTGACTTCTTTTTGCATGGACTGTACCATTGTTTGTCTTCAGGGTGGAATCCTGAATGCTTTTTAGCCTGGACTGTACCATTGTTTGTCATGAAGCTGGAATCCTGACTTCTTTATAGCATGGACTGTACCATTGTTTGTTTTCAGGGTGGAATCCTGATTCCTTTTTAGCCTGGACTGTACCATTGTTTGCCATGAGTTTGGAATCCTGACTTCTTTTTAGCATGGACTGTACCATTGTTTGTGTTCAGTGTGGAATCCTGACCCCTTTTTAGCCTGGACTGTACCATTGTTTGTCATAAGGCTGGAATCCTGACTTCTTTTTGCATGGACTGTACCATTGTTTGTGTTCAGGGTGGAATCCTGACCCCTTTTTAGCCTGGACTGTACCATTGTTTGTCATAAGGCTGGAATCCTGACTTCTTTTTAGCTTGGACTGTACCATTGTTTGTTATAAGGTTGGAATCCTGATTCCTATTTAGCCTGGACTGTACCATTGAATGTCATAAGGTTGGAATCCTGACCCCTTTTTAGGCTGGACTGTGCCATTGTTTGTCATAAGGCTGGAATCCTGACATATTTTTAGCATGGACTGTACCATTGTTTGTCTATGGGTGGAATCCTGATTCCTGTTTAGCCTGGACTGTACCATTGTTTGTCATAAGGTTGGAATTCTGATTCCTTTTTTGCCTGGAATCTACCATTGTTTGCCATGAGGCTGGAATCCTGACATCTTTTTAGCATGGACTGTACCATTGCTTGTCTTCAGGGTGGAATCCTGATTCCTATTTAGCCTGGACTGTACCATTGTTTGCCATCAAGCTGGAATCCTGACTTCTTTATAGCATGGACTGTACCATTGTTTGTTTTCAGGGTGGAATCCTGATTCCTTTTTAACCTGGACTCTACTATTGTTTGCCATGAGGCTGGAATCCTGACATATTTTTAGCATGGACTGTACCATTGTTTGTCTTTGGGTGGAATCCTGATTTCTTTTTAGCCTGGACTCTACCATTGTTTGCCATGAGGCTGGAATCCTAATATATTTTTAGCATGGCCTGTACCATTGTTTGTCTTCAGGGTGGAATCCTGATTCCTTTTTAGCCTGGACTCTACCATTGTTTGTCATCAGGCAGGAATCCTGACTCCTTTTTAGCCTGGACTCTACCATTGTTTGCCATCAGGCAGTATTCCTGAATCCTTTATAGCCTGGACTGTACCATTGTATGTCATCATGTTGGAATCCTGATTTCCTTTTAGCCTGGACTCTACCATTGTTTGCCATCAGGCTGGAATCCTAATATATTTTTAGCGTGGACTGTACCATTGTTTTTCTTTAGTGTGGAATCCAGATTCCTATTTAGCCTGGACTGTACCATTGAATGTCATAAGGTTGGAATCCTGACCCCTTTTTAGGCTGGACTGTACCATTGTTTGTCATAAGGCTGGAATCCTGACATATTTTTAGCATGGACTGTACCATTGTTTGTCTATGGGTGGAATCCTGATTCCTGTTTAGCCTGGACTGTACCATTGTTTGTCATAAGGTTGGAATTCTGATTCCTTTTTTGCCTGGACTCTACCATTGTTTGCCATGAGGCTGGAATCCTGACATCTTTTTAGCATGGACTGTACCATTGCTTTTCCTCAGGGTGGAATCCTGATTCCTATTTAGCCTGGACTGTACCATTGTTTGTCATCAAGCTGGAATCCTGACTTCTTTATAGCATGGACTGTACCATTGTTTGTTTTCAGGGTGGAATCCTGATTCCATTTTAGCCTGGACTCTACCATTGTTTGCCATGAGGCTGGAATCCTGACATCTTTTTAGCATGGACTGTACCATTGCTTTTCCTCAGGGTGGAATCCTGATTCCTATTTAGCCTGGACTGTACCATTGTTTGTCATCAAGCTGGAATCCTGACTTCTTTATAGCATGGACTGTACCATTGTTTGTTTTCAGGGTGGAATCCTGATTCCTTTTTAGCCTGGACTCTACCATTGTTTGTCATCAGGCAGGAATCCTGACTCCTTTTTAGCCTGGACTCTACCATTGTTTGCCATCAGGCAGTAATCCTGAATCCTTTATAGCCTGGACTGTACCATTGTATGTCATCATGGTGGAATCCTGATTTCCTTTTAGCCCGGACTCTACCATTGTTTGCCATCAGGCTGGAATCCTAATATATTTTTAGCGTGGACTGTACCATTGTTTTTCTTTAGGGTGGAATCCTGATTCCTATTTAGCCTGGACTGTACCATTGAATGTCATAAGGTTGGAATCCTGACCCCTTTTTAGGCTGGACTGTACCATTGTTTGTCATAAGGCTGGATTCCTGACATATTTTTAGCATGGACTGTACCATTGTTTGTCTATGGGTGGAATCCTGATTCCTGTTTGGCCTGGACTGTACCATTGTTTGTCATAAGGTTGGAATTCTGATTCCTTTTTTGCCTGGACTGTACCATTGTTTGCCATGAGGCTGGAATCCTGACATCTTTTTAGCATGGACTGTACCATTGCTTGTCCTCAGGGTGGAATCCTGATTCCTATTTAGCCTGGACTGTACCATTGTTTGTCATAAGGTTGGAATCCTGACCCCTTTTTTGCCTGGACTGTACCATTGTTTGTCATAAGGTTGGAATCCTGACTTCTTTTTAGCATGGACTGTACCATTGTTTGTCATCATGCTGGAATCCTGATACCTTTTTAGCCTGGACTGTTCCATTGTTTGTCATAAGGCTGGAATCCTGACTTCTTTTTAGCATGGACTGTACCATTGTTTGTCATCATGCTGGAATCCTGAATGCTTTTTAGCCTGGACTGTACCATTGTTTGTCATCAAGCTGGAATCCTGACTTCTTTTTAGCATGGACTGTACCATTGTTTGTTTTCAGGGTGGAATCCTGACATCTTTTTAGCATGGACTGTACCATTGCTTGTCCTCAGGGTGGAATCCTGATTCCTATTTAGCCTGGACTGTACCATTGTTTGTCATAAGGTTGGAATCCTGACCCCTTTTTAGCATGGACTGTACCATTGTTTACCATGAGTTTGGAATCCTGACTTCTTTTTGCATGGACTGTACCATTGTTTGTCTTCAGGGTGGAATCCTGACTTCTTTTTAGCATGGACTGTTCCATTGTTTGTCATCATGCTGGAATCCTGATACCTTTTTAGCCTGGACTGTACCATTGTTTGTCATAAGGTTGGAATCCTGACCCCTTTATAGCTTGGACTGTACCATTGTTTGTCATCATGCTGGAATCCTGAATGCTTTTTAGCCTGGACTGTACCATTGTTTGTCATCAAGCTGGAATCCTGACTTCTTTTTAGCATGGACTGTACCATTGTTTGTTTTCAGGGTGGAATCCTGATTCCTTTTTAGCCTGGACTCTACCATTGTTTGCCATGAGGCTGGAATCCTGACATCTTTTTAGCATGGACTGTACCATTGCTTGTCCTCAGGGTGGAATCCTGACTCCTATTTAGCCTGGACTGTACCATTGTTTGTCATAAGGTTGGAATCCTGACCCCTTTTTAGCCTGGACTGTACCATTGTTTACCATGAGTTTGGAATCCTGACTTCTTTTTGCATGGACTGTACCATTGTTTGTCTTCAGCGTGGAATCCTGACTTCTTTTTTAGCATGGACTGTACCATTGTTTGTCATCATGCTGGAATCCTGATACCTTTTTAGCCTGGACTGTACCATTGTTTGTCATAAGGTTGGAATCCTGACCCCTTTATAGCTTGGACTGTACCATTGTTTGCCATCAGGCAGTAATCCTGAATCCTTTATAGCCTGGACTCTACCATTGTTTGCCATCAGGCTGGAATCCTAATATATTTTTAGCGTGGACTGTACCATTGTTTTTCTTTAGTGTGGAATCCAGATTCCTATTTAGCCTGGACTGTACCATTGAATGTCATAAGGTTGGAATCCTGACCCCTTTTTAGGCTGGACTGTACCATTGTTTGTCATAAGGCTGGAATCGTGACTTCTTTTTAGCATGGACTGTTCCATTGTTTGTCATCATGCTGGAATCCTGATACCTTTTTAGCCTGGACTGTACCATTGTTTGTCATAAGGTTGGAATCCTGACCCCTTTATAGCTTGGACTGTACCATTGTTTGTCATCATGCTGGAATCCTGAATGCTTTTTAGCCTGGACTGTACCATTGTTTGTCATCAAGCTGGAATCCTGACTTCTTTTTAGCATGGACTGTACCATTGTTTGTTTTCAGGGTGGAATCCTGACATCTTTTTAGCATGGACTGTACCATTGCTTGTCCTCAGGGTGGAATCCTGATTCCTATTTAGCCTGGACTGTACCATTGTTTGTCATAAGGTTGGAATCCTGACCCCTTTTTAGCATGGACTGTACCATTGTTTACCATGAGTTTGGAATCCTGACTTCTTTTTTGCATGGACTGTACCATTGTTTGTCTTCAGGGTGGAATCCTGACTTCTTTTTAGCATGGACTGTTCCATTGTTTGTCATCATGCTGGAATCCTGATACCTTTTTAGCCTGGACTGTACCATTGTTTGTCATAAGGTTGGAATCCTGACCCCTTTATAGCTTGGACTGTACCATTGTTTGTCATCATGCTGGAATCCTGAATGCTTTTTAGCCTGGACTGTACCATTGTTTGTCATCAAGCTGGAATCCTGACTTCTTTTTAGCATGGACTGTACCATTGTTTGTTTTCAGGGTGGAATCCTGATTCCTTTTTAGCCTGGACTCTACCATTGTTTGCCATGAGGCTGGAATCCTGACATCTTTTTAGCATGGACTGTACCATTGCTTGTCCTCAGGGTGGAATCCTGACTCCTATTTAGCCTGGACTGTACCATTGTTTGTCATAAGGTTGGAATCCTGACCCCTTTTTAGCCTGGACTGTACCATTGTTTACCATGAGTTTGGAATCCTGACTTCTTTTTGCATGGACTGTACCATTGTTTGTCTTCAGCGTGGAATCCTGACTTCTTTTTAGCATGGACTGTACCATTGTTTGTCATCATGCTGGAATCCTGATACCTTTTTAGCCTGGACTGTACCATTGTTTGTCATAAGGTTGGAATCCTGACCCCTTTATAGCTTGGACTGTACCATTGTTTGCCATCAGGCAGTAATCCTGAATCCTTTATAGCCTGGACTCTACCATTGTTTGCCATCAGGCTGGAATCCTAATATATTTTTAGCGTGGACTGTACCATTGTTTTTCTTTAGTGTGGAATCCAGATTCCTATTTAGCCTGGACTGTACCATTGAATGTCATAAGGTTGGAATCCTGACCCCTTTTTAGGCTGGACTGTACCATTGTTTGTCATAAGGCTGGAATCGTGACTTCTTTTTAGCATGGACTGTTCCATTGTTTGTCATCATGCTGGAATCCTGATACCTTTTTAGCCTGGACTGTACCATTGTTTGTCATAAGGTTGGAATCCTGACCCCTTTATAGCTTGGACTGTACCATTGTTTGTCATCATGCTGGAATCCTGAATGCTTTTTAGCCTGGACTGTACCATTGTTTGTCATCAAGCTGGAATCCTGACTTCTTTTTAGCATGGACTGTACCATTGTTTGTTTTCAGGGTGGAATCCTGATTCCTTTTTAGCCTGGACTATACCATTGTTTGCCATGAGGCTGGAATCCTGACATCTTTTTAGCATGGACTGTACCATTGCTTGTCCTCAGGGTGGAATCCTGACTCCTATTTAGCCTGGACTGTACCATTGTTTGTCATAAGGTTGGAATCCTGACCCCTTTTTAGCCTGGACTGTACCATTGTTTACCATGAGTTTGGAATCCTGACTTCTTTTTGCATGGACTGTACCATTGTTTGTCTTCAGGGTGGAATCCTGACTTCTTTTTAGCATGGACTGTACCATTGTTTGTCATCATGCTGGAATCCTGATACCTTTTTAGCCTGGACTGTACCATTGTTTGTCATAAGGTTGGAATCCTGACCCCTTTATAGCTTGGACTGTACCATTGTTTGTCATAAGGTTGGAATCCTGACTTCTTTTTAGCATGAACTGTACCATTGTTTGTTATCATGCTGGAATCCTGACTTCTTTTTTAGCATGGACTGTACCATTGTTTGTGTTCAGGGTGGAATCCTGACCCCTTTTTAGCCTGGACTGTACCATTGTTTGTCATAAGGCTGGAATCCTGACTTCTTTTTAGCATGGACTGTACCATTGTTTGTCTATGGGTGGAATCCTGATTCCTATTTAGCCTGGACTGTACCATTGTTTGTCATAAGGTTGGAATCCTGACGTCTTTTTAGCATGGACTGTACCATTGTTTGTTTTCAGGGTGGAATCCTGATTCCTTTTTAGCCTGGACTCTACCATTGTTTCCCATGAGGCTGGAATCCTGACATCTTTTTAGCATGGACTGTACCATTGCTTGTCCTCAGGGTGGAATCCTGATTCCTATTTAGCCTGGACTGTACCATTGTTTGTTATAAGGTTGGAATCCTGACCCCTTTTTAGCCTGGACTGTACCATTGTTTACCATGAGTTTGGAATCCTGACTTCTTTTTGCATGGACTGTACCATTGTTTGTCTTCAGGGTGGAATCCTGACTTCTTTTTAGCATGGACTGTACCATTGTTTGTGTTCAGGGTGGAATCCTGACCCCTTTTTAGCCTGGACTCTACCATTGTTTGCCATGAGGCTGGAATCCTGACATCTTTTTAGCATGGACTGTACCATTGTATGTCATCATGGTGGAATCCTGATTCCTATTTAGCCTGGACTGTACCATTGTTTGTCATAAGGCTGGAATCCTGACTTCTTTTTAGCATGGACTGTACCATTGTTTGTCTATGGGTGGAATCCTGATTCCTATTTAGCCTGGACTGTACCATTGTTTGTCATAAGGTTGGAATCCTGACTTCTTTTTAGCATGGACTGTACCATTGTTTGTTTTCAGGGTGGATTCCTGATTCCATTTTAGCCTGGACTCTACCATTGTTTGCCATGAGGCTGGAATCCTGATACCTTTTTAGCCTGGACTGTACCATTGTTTGTCATGAGGCTGGAATCCTGACTTCTTTTTAGCATGGACTGTACCATTGTTTGTCTATGGGTGGAATCCTGATTCCTATTTAGCCTGGACTGTACCATTGTTTGTCATAAGGTTGGAATCCTGACTTCTTTTTAGCATGGACTGTACCATTGTTTGTTTTCAGGGTGGAATCCTGATTCCTTTTTAGCCTGGACTCTACCATTGTTTGCCATGAGGCTGGAATCCTGACATCTTTTTAGCATGGACTGTACCATTGTTTGTCATAAGGTTGGAATCCTGATTCCTATTTAGCCTGGACTGTACCATTGTTTGTCATAAGGTTGGAATCCTGACCCCTTTTTAGCCTGGACTGTACCATTGTTTGTCATAAGGTTGGAATCCTGACTTCTTTTTAGCATGGACTGTACCATTGTTTGTCATCATGCTGGAATCCTGATACCTTTTAGCCTGGACTGTACCATTGTTTGCCATGAGTTTGGAATCCTGATCCCTTTTTAGCCTGGACTGTACCATTGTTTGTCATCAAGCTGGAATCCTGACTTCTTTATAGCATGGACTGTACCATTGTTTGTTTTCAGGGTGGAATCCTGATTCCTTTTTAGCCTGGACTCTACCATTGTTTGTCATCAGGCAGGAATCCTGACTCCTTTTTAGCCTGGACTCTACCATTGTTTGCCATCAGGCAGTAATCCTGAATCCTTTATAGCCTGGACTGTACCATTGTATGTCATCATGGTGGAATCCTGATTTCCTTTTAGCCTGGACTCTACCATTGTTTGCCATCAGGCTGGAATCCTAATATATTTTTAGCGTGGACTGTACCATTGTTTTTCTTTAGGGTGGAATCCTGATTCCTATTTAGCCTGGACTGTACCATTGAATGTCATAAGGTTGGAATCCTGACCCCTTTTTAGGCTGGACTGTACCATTGTTTGTCATAAGGCTGGATTCCTGACATATTTTTAGCATGGACTGTACCATTGTTTGTCTATGGGTGGAATCCTGATTCCTGTTTAGCCTGGACTGTACCATTGTTTGTCATAAGGTTGGAATTCTGATTCCTTTTTTGCCTGGACTCTACCATTGTTTGCCATGAGGCTGGAATCCTGACATCTTTTTAGCATGGACTGTACCATTGCTTGTCCTCAGGGTGGAATCCTGATTCCTATTTAGCCTGGACTGTACCATTGTTTGTCATAAGGTTGGAATCCTGACCCCTTTTTTGCCTGGACTGTACCATTGTTTGTCATAAGGTTGGAATCCTGACTTCTTTTTAGCATGGACTGTACCATTGTTTGTCATCATGCTGGAATCCTGATACCTTTTTAGCCTGGACTGTTCCATTGTTTGTCATAAGGCTGGAATCCTGACTTCTTTTTAGCATGGACTGTACCATTGTTTGTCATCATGCTGGAATCCTGAATGCTTTTTAGCCTGGACTGTACCATTGTTTGTCATCAAGCTGGAATCCTGACTTCTTTTTAGCATGGACTGTACCATTGTTTGTTTTCAGGGTGGAATCCTGACATCTTTTTAGCATGGACTGTACCATTGCTTGTCCTCAGGGTGGAATCCTGATTCCTATTTAGCCTGGACTGTACCATTGTTTGTCATAAGGTTGGAATCCTGACCCCTTTTTAGCCTGGACTGTACTATTGTTTACCATGAGTTTGGAATCCTGACTTCTTTTTGTATGGACTGTACCATTGTTTGTCTTCAGGGTGGAATCCTGACTTCTTTTTAGCATGGACTGTTTCATTGTTTGTCATCATGCTGGAATCCTGATACCTTTTTAGCCTGGACTGTACCATTGTTTGTCATAAGGTTGGAATCCTGACCCCTTTATAGCTTGGACTGTACCATTGTTTGTCATCATGCTGGAATCCTGAATGCTTTTTAGCCTGGACTGTACCATTGTTTGTCATCAAGCTGGAATCCTGACTTCTTTTTAGCATGGACTGTACCATTGTTTGTTTTCAGGGTGGAATCCTGATTCCTTTTTAGCCTGGACTCTACCATTGTTTGCCATGAGGCTGGAATCCTGACATCTTTTTAGCATGGACTGTACCATTGCTTGTCCTCAGGGTGGAATCCTGACTCCTATTTAGCCTGGACTGTACCATTGTTTGTCATAAGGTTGGAATCCTGACCCCTTTTTAGCCTGGACTGTACCATTGTTTACCATGAGTTTGGAATCCTGACTTCTTTTTGCATGGACTGTACCATTGTTTGTGTTCAGGGTGGAATCCTGACCCCTTTTTAGCCTGGACTGTACCATTGTTTGTCATAAGGCTGGAATCCTGACTTCTTTTTAGCATGGACTGTACCATTGTTTGTCTATGGGTGGAATCCTGATTCCTATTTAGCCTGGACTGTACCATTGTTTGTCATAAGGTTGGAATCCTGACTTCTTTTTAGCATGGACTGTACCATTGTTTGTTTTCAGGGTGGAATCCTGATTCCTTTTTAGCCTGGACTCTACCATTGTTTGCCATGAGGCTGGAATCCTGACATCTTTTTAGCATGGACTGTACCATTGCTTGTCCTCAGGGTGGAATCCTGATTCCTATTTAGCCTGGACTGTACCATTGTTTGTCATAAGGTTGGAATCCTGACCCCTTTTTAGCCTGGACTGTACCATTGTTTACCATGAGTTTGGAATCCTGACTTCTTTTTGCATGGACTGTACCATTGTTTGTCTTCAGGGTGGAATCCTGACTTCTTTTTAGCATGGACTGTACCATTGTTTGTGTTCAGGGTGGAATCCTGACCCCTTTTTAGCCTGGACTGTACCATTGTTTGTCATAAGGCTGGAATCCTGACTTCTTTTTAGCATGGACTGTACCATTGTTTGTCTATGGGTGGAATCCTGATTCCTATTTAGCCTGGACTGTACCATTGTTTGTCATAAGGTTGGAATCCTGACTTCTTTTTAGCATGGACTGTACCATTGTTTGTTTTCAGGGTGGATTCCTGATTCCTTTTTAGCCTGGACTCTACCATTGTTTGCCATGAGGCTGGAATCCTGATACCTTTTTAGCCTGGACTGTACCATTGTTTGTCATAAGGCTGGAATCCTGACTTCTTTTTAGCATGGACTGTACCATTGTTTGTCTATGGGTGGAATCCTGATTCCTATTTAGCCTGGACTGTACCATTGTTTGTCATAAGGTTGGAATCCTGACTTCTTTTTAGCATGGACTGTACCATTGTTTGTTTTCAGGGTGGAATCCTGATTCCTTTTTAGCCTGGACTCTACCATTGTTTGCCATGAGGCTGGAATCCTGACATCTTTTTAGCATGGACTGTACCATTGTTTGTCATAAGGTTGGAATCCTGATTCCTATTTAGCCTGGACTGTACCATTGTTTGTCATAAGGTTGGAATCCTGACCCCTTTTTAGCCTGGACTGTACCATTGTTTGTCATAAGGTTGGAATCCTGACTTCTTTTTAGCATGGACTGTACCATTGTTTGTCATCATGCTGGAATCCTGATACCTTTTTAGCCTGGACTGTACCATTGTTTGCCATGAGTTTGGAATCCTGATCCCTTTTTAGCCTGGACTGTACCATTGTTTGTCATCAAGCTGGAATCCTGACTTCTTTATAGCATGGACTGTACCATTGTTTGTTTTCAGGGTGGAATCCTGATTCCTTTTTAGCCTGGACTCTACCATTGTTTGTCATCAGGCAGGAATCCTGACTCCTTTTTAGCCTGGACTCTACCATTGTTTGCCATCAGGCAGTAATCCTGAATCCTTTATAGCCTGGACTGTACCATTGTATGTCATCATGGTGGAATCCTGATTTCCTTTTAGCCTGGACTCTACCATTGTTTGCCATCAGGCTGGAATCCTAATATATTTTTAGCGTGGACTGTACCATTGTTTTTCTTTAGGGTGGAATCCTGATTCCTATTTAGCCTGGACTGTACCATTGAATGTCATAAGGTTGGAATCCTGACCCCTTTTAGGCTGGACTGTACCATTGTTTGTCATAAGGCTGGATTCCTGACATATTTTTAGCATGGACTGTACCATTGTTTGTCTATGGGTGGAATCCTGATTCCTGTTTAGCCTGGACTGTACCATTGTTTGTCATAAGGTTGGAATTCTGATTCCTTTTTTTGCCTGGACTCTACCATTGTTTGCCATGAGGCTGGAATCCTGACATCTTTTTAGCATGGACTGTACCATTGCTTGTCCTCAGGGTGGAATCCTGATTCCTATTTAGCCTGGACTGTACCATTGTTTGTCATAAGGTTGGAATCCTGACCCCTTTTTTGCCTGGACTGTACCATTGTTTGTCATAAGGTTGGAATCCTGACTTCTTTTTAGCATGGACTGTACCATTGTTTGTCATCATGCTGGAATCCTGATACCTTTTTAGCCTGGACTGTTCCATTGTTTGTCATAAGGCTGGAATCCTGACTTCTTTTAGCATGGACTGTACCATTGTTTGTCATCATGCTGGAATCCTGAATGCTTTTTAGCCTGGACTGTACCATTGTTTGTCATCAAGCTGGAATCCTGACTTCTTTTTAGCATGGACTGTACCATTGTTTGTTTTCAGGGTGGAATCCTGACATCTTTTAGCATGGACTGTACCATTGTTTGTCTATGGGTGGAATCCTGATTCCTATTTAGCCTGGACTGTACCATTGTTTGTCATAAGGTTGGAATCCTGACTTCTTTTTTAGCATGGACTGTACCATTGTTTGTTTTCAGGGTGGAATCCTGATTCCTTTTTAGCCTGGACTCTACCATTGTTTGCCATGAGGCTGGAATCCTGACATCTTTTTAGCATGGACTGTACCATTGCTTGTCCTCAGGGTGGAATCCTGATTCCTATTTAGCCTGGACTGTACCATTGTTTGTCATAAGGTTGGAATCCTGACCCCTTTTTTAGCCTGGACTGTACCATTGTTTACCATGAGTTTGGAATCCTGACTTCTTTTTTGCATGGACTGTACCATTGTTTGTCTTCAGGGTGGAATCCTGACTTCTTTTTAGCATGGACTGTACCATTGTTTGTGTTCAGGGTGGAATCCTGACCCCATTTTAGCCTGGACTGTACCATTGTTTGTCATAAGGCTGGAATCCTGACTTCTTTTTAGCATGGACTGTACCATTGTTTGTCTATGGGTGGAATCCTGATTCCTATTTAGCCTGGACTGTACCATTGTTTGTCATAAGGTTGGAATCCTGACTTCTTTTTAGCATGGACTGTACCATTGTTTGTTTTCAGGGTGGATTCCTGATTCCTTTTTAGCCTGGACTCTACCATTGTTTGCCATGAGGCTGGAATCCTGATACCTTTTTAGCCTGGACTGTACCATTGTTTGCCATCAGGCTGGAATCCTAATATATTTTTAGCGTGGACTGTACCATTGTTTTTCTTTAGGGTGGAATCCTGATTCCTATTTAGCCTGGACTGTACCATTGAATGTCATAAGGTTGGAATCCTGACCCCTTTTTAGGCTGGACTGTACCATTGTTTGTCATAAGGCTGGATTCCTGACATATTTTTAGCATGGACTGTACCATTGTTTGTCTATGGGTGGAATCCTGATTCCTGTTTAGCCTGGACTGTACCATTGTTTGTCATAAGGTTGGAATTCTGATTCCTTTTTGCCTGGACTCTACCATTGTTTGCCATGAGGCTGGAATCCTGACATCTTTTTAGCATGGACTGTACCATTGCTTGTCCTCAGGGTGGAATCCTGATTCCTATTTAGCCTGGACTGTACCATTGTTTGTCATAAGGTTGGAATCCTGACCCCTTTTTGCCTGGACTGTACCATTGTTTGTCATAAGGTTGGAATCCTGACTTCTTTTTAGCATGGACTGTACCATTGTTTGTCATCATGCTGGAATCCTGATACCTTTTTAGCCTGGACTGTTCCATTGTTTGTCATAAGGCTGGAATCCTGACTTCTTTTTAGCATGGACTGTACCATTGTTTGTCATCATGCTGGAATCCTGAATGCTTTTTAGCCTGGACTGTACCATTGTTTGTCATCAAGCTGGAATCCTGACTTCTTTTTAGCATGGACTGTACCATTGTTTGTTTTCAGGGTGGAATCCTGACATCTTTTTAGCATGGACTGTACCATTGTTTGTCTATGGGTGGAATCCTGATTCCTATTTAGCCTGGACTGTACCATTGTTTGTCATAAGGTTGGAATCCTGACTTCTTTTTAGCATGGACTGTACCATTGTTTGTTTTCAGGGTGGAATCCTGATTCCTTTTTAGCCTGGACTCTACCATTGTTTGCCATGAGGCTGGAATCCTGACATCTTTTTAGCATGGACTGTACCATTGCTTGTCCTCAGGGTGGAATCCTGATTCCTATTTAGCCTGGACTGTACCATTGTTTGTCATAAGGTTGGAATCCTGACCCCTTTTTAGCCTGGACTGTACCATTGTTTACCATGAGTTTGGAATCCTGACTTCTTTTTGCATGGACTGTACCATTGTTTGTCTTCAGGGTGGAATCCTGACTTCTTTTTAGCATGGACTGTACCATTGTTTGTGTTCAGGGTGGAATCCTGACCCCTTTTTAGCCTGGACTCTACCATTGTTTGTCATAAGGCTGGAATCCTGACTTCTTTTTAGCATGGACTGTACCATTGTTTGTCTATGGGTGGAATCCTGATTCCTATTTAGCCTGGACTGTACCATTGTTTGTTTTCAGGGTGGATTCCTGATTCCTTTTTAGCCTGGACTCTACCATTGTTTGCCATGAGGCTGGAATCCTGATACCTTTTTAGCCTGGACTGTACCATTGTTTGTCATAAGGCTGGAATCCTGACTTCTTTTTAGCATGGACTGTACCATTGTTTGTCTATGGGTGGAATCCTGATTCCTATTTAGCCTGGACTGTACCATTGTTTGTCATAAGGTTGGAATCCTGACTTCTTTTTAGCATGGACTGTACCATTGTTTGTTTTCAGGGTGGAATCCTGATTCCTTTTAGCCTGGACTCTACCATTGTTTGCCATGAGGCTGGAATCCTGACATCTTTTTAGCATGGACTGTACCATTGTTTGTCATAAGGTTGGAATCCTGATTCCTATTTAGCCTGGACTGTACCATTGTTTGTCATAAGGTTGGAATCCTGACCCCTTTTTAGCCTGGACTGTACCATTGTTTGTCATAAGGTTGGAATCCTGACTTCTTTTTAGCATGGACTGTACCATTGTTTGTCATCATGCTGGAATCCTGATACCTTTTTAGCCTGGACTGTACCATTGTTTGCCATGAGTTTGGAATCCTAATCCCTTTTTAGCCTGGACTGTACCATTGTTTGTCATCAAGCTGGAATCCTGACTTCTTTATAGCATGGACTGTACCATTGTTTGTTTTCAGGGTGGAATCCTGATTCCTTTTTAGCCTGGACTCTACCATTGTTTGTCATCAGGCAGGAATCCTGACTCCTTTTTAGCCTGGACTCTACCATTGTTTGCCATCAGGCAGTAATCCTGAATCCTTTATAGCCTGGACTGTACCATTGTATGTCATCATGGTGGAATCCTGATTTCCTTTTAGCCTGGACTCTACCATTGTTTGCCATCAGGCTGGAATCCTAATATATTTTTAGCGTGGACTGTACCATTGTTTTTCTTTAGGTGGAATCCTGATTCCTATTTAGCCTGGACTGTACCATTGAATGTCATAAGGTTGGAATCCTGACCCCTTTTTAGGCTGGACTGTACCATTGTTTGTCATAAGGCTGGATTCCTGACATATTTTTAGCATGGACTGTACCATTGTTTGTCTATGGGTGGAATCCTGATTCCTGTTTAGCCTGGACTGTACCATTGTTTGTCATAAGGTTGGAATTCTGATTCCTTTTTTGCCTGGACTCTACCATTGTTTGCCATGAGGCTGGAATCCTGACATCTTTTTAGCATGGACTGTACCATTGCTTGTCCTCAGGGTGGAATCCTGATTCCTATTTAGCCTGGACTGTACCATTGTTTGTCATAAGGTTGGAATCCTGACCCCTTTTTTGCCTGGACTGTACCATTGTTTGTCATAAGGTTGGAATCCTGACTTCTTTTTAGCATGGACTGTACCATTGTTTGTCATCATGCTGGAATCCTGATACCTTTTTAGCCTGGACTGTTCCATTGTTTGTCATAAGGCTGGAATCCTGACTTCTTTTTAGCATGGACTGTACCATTGTTTGTCATCATGCTGGAATCCTGAATGCTTTTTAGCCTGGACTGTACCATTGTTTGTCATCAAGCTGGAATCCTGATTCCTTTTTAGCCTGGACTCTACCATTGTTTGTCATCAGGCAGGAATCCTGACTCCTTTTTAGCCTGGACTCTACCATTGTTTGCCATCAGGCAGTAATCCTGAATCCTTTATAGCCTGGACTGTACCATTGTATGTCATCATGGTGGAATCCTGATTTCCTTTTAGCCTGGACTCTACCATTGTTTGCCATCAGGCTGGAATCCTAATATATTTTTAGCGTGGACTGTACCATTGTTTTTCTTTAGGGTGGAATCCTGATTCCTATTTAGCCTGGACTGTACCATTGAATGTCATAAGGTTGGAATCCTGACCCCTTTTTAGGCTGGACTGTACCATTGTTTGTCATAAGGCTGGATTCCTGACATATTTTTAGCATGGACTGTACCATTGTTTGTCTATGGGTGGAATCCTGATTCCTGTTTAGCCTGGACTGTACCATTGTTTGTCATAAGGTTGGAATTCTGATTCCTTTTTGCCTGGACTCTACCATTGTTTGCCATGAGGCTGGAATCCTGACATCTTTTTAGCATGGACTGTACCATTGCTTGTCCTCAGGGTGGAATCCTGATTCCTATTTAGCCTGGACTGTACCATTGTTTGTCATAAGGTTGGAATCCTGACCCCTTTTTTGCCTGGACTGTACCATTGTTTGTCATAAGGTTGGAATCCTGACTTCTTTTTAGCATGGACTGTACCATTGTTTGTCATCATGCTGGAATCCTGATACCTTTTTAGCCTGGACTGTTCCATTGTTTGTCATAAGGCTGGAATCCTGACTTCTTTTTAGCATGGACTGTACCATTGTTTGTCATCATGCTGGAATCCTGAATGCTTTTTAGCCTGGACTGTACCATTGTTTGTCATCAAGCTGGAATCCTGACTTCTTTTTAGCATGGACTGTACCATTGTTTGTTTTCAGGGTGGAATCCTGACATCTTTTTAGCATGGACTGTACCATTGCTTGTCCTCAGGGTGGAATCCTGATTCCTATTTAGCCTGGACTGTACCATTGTTTGTCATAAGGTTGGAATCCTGACCCCTTTTTAGTCTGGACTGTACTATTGTTTACCATGAGTTTGGAATCCTGACTTCTTTTTGCATGGACTGTACCATTGTTTGTCTTCAGGGTGGAATCCTGACTTCTTTTTAGCATGGACTGTTCCATTGTTTGTCATCATGCTGGAATCCTGATACCTTTTTAGCCTGGACTGTACCATTGTTTGTCATAAGTTTGGAATCCTGACCCCTTTATAGCTTGGACTGTACCATTGTTTGTCATCATGCTGGAATCCTGAATGCTTTTTAGCCTGGACTGTACCATTGTTTGTCATCAAGCTGGAATCCTGACTTCTTTTTAGCATGGACTGTACCATTGTTTGTTTTCAGGGTGGAATCCTGATTCCTTTTTAGCCTGGACTCTACCATTGTTTGCCATGAGGCTGGAATCCTGACATCTTTTTAGCATGGACTGTACCATTGCTTGTCCTCAGGGTGGAATCCTGACTCCTATTTAGCCTGGACTGTACCATTGTTTGTCATAAGGTTGGAATCCTGACCCCTTTTTTAGCCTGGACTGTACCATTGTTTACCATGAGTTTGGAATCCTGACTTCTTTTTGCATGGACTGTACCATTGTTTGTCTTCAGGGTGGAATCCTGACTTCTTTTAGCATGGACTGTACCATTGTTTGTCATCATGCTGGAATCCTGATACCTTTTTAGCCTGGACTGTACCATTGTTTGTCATAAGGTTGGAATCCTGACCCCTTTATAGCTTGGACTGTACCATTGTTTGTCATAAGGTTGGAATCCTGACTTCTTTTTAGCATGGACTGTACCATTGTTTGTTATCATGCTGGAATCCTGACTTCTTTTTAGCATGGACTGTACCATTGTTTGTGTTCAGGGTGGAATCCTGACCCCTTTTTAGCCTGGACTGTACCATTATTTGTCATAAGGCTGGAATCCTGACTTCTTTTTAGCATGGACTGTACCATTGTTTGTCTATGGGTGGAATCCTGATTCCTATTTAGCCTGGACTGTACCATTGTTTGTCATAAGGTTGGAATCCTGACTTCTTTTTAGCATGGACTGTACCATTGTTTGTTTTCAGGGTGGAATCCTGATTCCTTTTTAGCCTGGACTCTACCATTGTTTGCCATGAGGCTGGAATCCTGACATCTTTTTAGCATGGACTGTACCATTGCTTGTCCTCAGGGTGGAATCCTGATTCCTATTTAGCCTGGACTGTACCATTGTTTGTCATAAGGTTGGAATCCTGACCCTTTTTTAGCCTGGACTGTACCATTGTTTACCATGAGTTTGGAATCCTGACTTCTTTTTGCATGGACTGTACCATTGTTTGTCTTCAGGGTGGAATCCTGACTTCTTTTTAGCATGGACTGTACCATTGTTTGTGTTCAGGGTGGAATCCTGACCCCTTTTTAGCCTGGACTGTACCATTGTTTGTCATAAGGCTGGAATCCTGACTTCTTTTTAGCATGGACTGTACCATTGTTTGTCTATGGGTGGAATCCTGATTCCTATTTAGCCTGGACTGTACCATTGTTTGTCATAAGGTTGGAATCCTGACTTCTTTTTAGCATGGACTGTACCATTGTTTGTTTTCAGGGTGGATTCCTGATTCCTTTTAGCCTGGACTCTACCATTGTTTGCCATGAGGCTGGAATCCTGATACCTTTTTAGCCTGGACTGTACCATTGTTTGTCATAAGGCTGGAATCCTGACTTCTTTTTAGCATGGACTGTACCATTGTTTGTCTATGGGTGTAATCCTGATTCCTATTTAGCCTGGACTGTACCATTGTTTGTCATAAGGTTGGAATCCTGACTTCTTTTTAGCATGGACTGTACCATTGTTTGTTTTCAGGGTGGAATCCTGATTCCTTTTTAGCCTGGACTCTACCATTGTTTGCCATGAGGCTGGAATCCTGACATCTTTTTAGCATGGACTGTACCATTGTTTGTCATAAGGTTGGAATCCTGATTCCTATTTAGCCTGGACTGTACCATTGTTTGTCATAAGGTTGGAATCCTGACCCCTTTTTAGCCTGGACTGTACCATTGTTTGTCATAAGGTTGGAATCCTGACTTCTTTTTAGCATGGACTGTACCATTGTTTGTCATCATGCTGGAATCCTGATACCTTTTTAGCCTGGACTGTACCATTGTTTGTCATAAGGTTGGAATCCTGACTTCTTTTTAGCATGGACTGTACCATTGTATGTCATCATGGTGGAATCCTGATTCCTATTTAGCCTGGACTGTACCATTGTTTGTCATAAGGCTGGACTCCTGACTTCTTTTTAGCATGGACTGTACCATTGTTTGTCTATGGGTGGAATCCTGATTCCTATTTAGCCTGGACTGTACCATTGTTTGTCATAAGGTTGGAATCCTGACTTCTTTTTAGCATGGACTGTACCATTGTTTGTCATCATGTTGGAATCCTGACTTCTTTTTAGCATGGACTGTACCATTGTTTGTCATCAGGCTGGAATCCTGATTCCTTTTTAGCCTGGACTCTACCATTGTTTGCCATGAGGCTGGAATCCTGACATCTTTTAGCATGGACTGTACCATTGCTTGTCCTCAGGGTGGAATCCTGATTCCTATTTAGCCTGGACTGTACCATTGTTTGTCATAAGGTTGGAATCCTGACCCCTTTTTAGCCTGGACTGTACCATTGTTTACCATGAGTTTGGAATCCTGACTTCTTTTTGCATGGACTGTACCATTGTTTGTCTTCAGGGTGGAATCCTGACTTCTTTTTAGCATGGACTGTACCATTGTTTGTCATCATGCTGGAATCCTGATACCTTTTTAGCCTGGACTGTACCATTGTTTGTCATAAGGTTGGAATCCTGACCCCTTTATAGCTTGGACTGTACCATTGTTTGTCATAAGGTTGGAATCCTGACTTCTTTTTAGCATGGACTGTACCATTGTTTGTTATCATGCTGGAATCCTGACTTCTTTTTAGCATGGACTGTACCATTGTTTGTGTTCAGGGTGGAATCCTGACCCCTTTTTAGCCTGGACTGTACCATTGTTTGTCATAAGGCTGGAATCCTGACTTCTTTTTAGCATGGACTGTACCATTGTTTGTCTATGGATGGGATCCTGATTCCTATTTAGCCTGGACTGTACCATTGTTTGTCATAAGGTTGGAATCCTGACTTCTTTTTAGCATGGACTGTACCATTGTTTGTCATCATGTTGGAATCCTGACTTCTTTTTAGCATGGACTGTACCATTGTTTGTCATCATGCTGGAATCCTGATACCTTTTTAGCCTGGACTGTACCATTGTTTACCATGAGTTTGGAATCCTGACTTCTTTTTGCATGGACTGTACCATTGTTTGTCTTCAGGGTGGAATCCTGAATGCTTTTTAGCCTTGGCTGTACCATTGTTTGTCATCAAGCTGGATTCCTGACTTCTTTATAGCATGGACTGTACCATTGTTTGTTTTCAGGGTGGAATCCTGATTCCTTTTTAACCTGGACTCTACTATTGTTTGCCATGAGGCTGGAATCCTGACATATTTGTAGCATGGACTGTACCATTGTTTGTCTTTGGGTGGAATCCTGATTTCTTTTTAGCCTGGACTCTACCATTGTTTGCTATGAGGCTAGAATCCTAATATATTTTTAGCATGGCCTGTACCATTGTTTGTCTTCAGGGTGGAATCCTGATTCCTTTTTAGCCTGGACTCTACCATTGTTTGTCATCAGGCAGGAATCCTGACTCCTTTTTAGCCTGGACTCTACCATTGTTTGCCATCAGGCAGTAATCCTGAATCCTTTTTAGCCTGGACTGTACCATTGTATGTCATCATGGTGGAATCCAGATTTCTTTTTAGCCTGGACTCTACCATTGTTTGCCATCAGGCTGGAATCCTAATATATTTTTAGCGTGGACTGTACCATTGTTTTTCTTTAGGGTGGAATCCTGATTCCTATTTAGCCTGGACTGTATCATTGTATGTCATAAGGTTGGAATCCTGACCCCTTTTTAGGCTGGACTGTACTATTGTTTGTCATAAGGTTGGAATCCTGACTTCTTTTTAGCATGGACTGTACCATTGTTTGTCATCATGTTAGAATCCTGACTTCTTTTTAGCATGGACTGTACCATTGTTTGTCATCAGGCTGGAATCCTGACTTCTTTTTAGCATTGACTGTACCATTGTTTGTTTTCAGGGTGGAATCCTGATTCCTTTTTAGCCTGAACTCTACCATTGTTTGCCATGAGGCTGGAATCCTGACATTTTTTTAGCATGGACTGTACCATTGCTTGTCCTCAGGGTGGAATCCTGATACCTATTTAGCCTGGACTGTACCATTGTTTGTCATAAGGCTGGAATCCTGACTTCTTTTTAGCATGGACTGTACCATTGTTTGTCTATGGGTGGAATCCTGATTCCTATTTAGCCTGGACTGTACCATTGTTTGTCATAAGGTTGGAATCCTGACCCCTTTTTAGGCTGGACTGTACCATTGTTTGTCATAAGGTTGGAATCCTGACTTCTTTTTAGCATGGACTGTACCATTGTTTGTCATCATGTTGGAATCCTGACTTCTTTTTAGCATGGACTGTACCATTGTTTGTCATCAGGCTGGAATTCTGATTCCTTTTTTGCCTGGACTCTACCATTGTTTGCCATGAGGCTGGAATCCTGACATCTTTTTAGCATGGACTGTACCATTGTTTTTCTTCAGGGAGGAATCCTGATTCCTTTTTAGCCTGGACTGTACCAATGTATGTCATCATGGTGGAATCCTGACCCCTATTTAGCCTGGACTGTACCATTGTTTGTCATAAGGTTGGAATCCTGACCCCTTTTTTGCCTGGACTGTACCATCGTTTGTCATAAGGTTGGAATCCTGACTTCTTTTTAGCATGGACTGTACCATTGTTTGTCATCATGCTGGAATCCTGACCCCTTTATTGCCTGGACTGTACCATTGTTTGTCATAAGGTTGGAATCCTGACTTCTTTTTAGCATGGACTGTACCATTGTTTGTCATCATGCTGGAATCCTGATACCTTTTAGCATGGACTGTACCATTGCTTGTCCTCAGGGTGGAATCCTGATTCCTATTTAGCCTGGACTGTACCATTGTTTGTCATAAGGTTGGAATCCTGACCCCTTTTTAGCCTGGACTGTACCATTGTTTGTCATAAGGTTGGAATCCTGACTTCTTTTTAGCATGGACTGTACCATTGTTTGTCATCATGCTGGAATCCTGATACCTTTTAAGCCTGGACTGTACCATTGTTTGCCATGAGTTTGGAATCCTGACTTCTTTTTAGCATGGACTGTACCATTGTTTGTGTTCAGGGTGGAATCCTGACCCCTTTTTAGCCTGGACTGTACCATTGTTTGTCATAAGGCTCGAATCCTGACTACTTTTTAGCATGGACTGTACCATTGTTTGTCTATGGGTGGAATCCTGATTCCTATTTAGCCTGGACTGTACCATTGTTTGTCATAAGGTTGGAATCCTGACCCCTTTTTAGGCTGGACTGTACCATTGTTTGTCATAAGGTTGGAATCCTGACGTCTTTTTAGCATGGACTGTACCATTGTTTGTCATCATGTTGGAATCCTGACTTCTTTTTAGCATGGACTGTACCATTGTTTGTCATCAGGCTGGAATTCTGATTCCTTTTTTGCCTGGACTATACCATTGTTTATCATAAGGTTGGAATCCTGACCCCTTTTTTGCCTGGACTGTACCATTGTTTGTCATAAGGTTGGAATCCTGACATCTTTTTAGCATGGACTGTACCATTGCCTGTCCTCAGGGTGGAATCCTGATTCCTATTTAGCCTGGACTATACCATTGTTTATCATAAGGTTGGAATCCTGACCCCTTTTTTGCCTGGACTGTACCATTGTTTGTCATAAGGTTGGAATCCTGACTTCTTTTTAGCATGGACTGTACCATTGTTTGTCATCATGCTGGAATCCTGACTTCTTTTTAGCATGGACTGTACCATTGGTTGTTTTCAGGGTGGAATCCTGATTCCTTTTTAGCCTGGACTCTACCAGTGTTTGCCATGAGTTTGGTATCCTGACATCTTTTTAGCATGGACTGTACCATTGTTTGTGTTCAGGGTGGAATCCTGACCCCTTTTTAGCCTGGACTGTACCATTGTTTGTCATAAGGCTGGAATCCTGAATGCTTTTTAGCCTGGACTGTACCATTGTTTGTCATCAAGCTGGAATCCTGACTTCTTTTTAGCATGGACTGTACCATTGTTTGTTTTCAGGGTGGAATCCTGATTCCTTTTTAGCCTGGACTCTACCATTGTTTGCCATGAGGCTGGAATCCTGACATTTTTTTAGCATGGACTGTACCATTGCTTGTCCTCAGGGTGGAATCCTGATTCCTATTTAGCCTGGACTGTACCATTGTTTGTCATAAGGCTGGAATCCTGACTTCTTTTTAGCATGGACTGTACCATTGTTTGTCTATGGGTGGAATCCTGATTCCTATTTAGCCTGGACTGTACCATTGTTTGTCATAAGGTTGGAATCCTGACCCCTTTTTAGGCTGGACTGTACCATTGTTTGTCATAAGGTTGGAATCCTGACTTCTTTTTAGCATGGACTGTACCATTGTTTGTCATCATGTTGGAATCCTGACTGCTTTTTAGCATGGACTGTACCATTGTTTGTCATCAGGCTGGAATTCTGATTCCTTTTTTGCCTGGACTCTACCATTGTTTGCCATGAGGCTGGAATCCTGACATCTTTTTAGCATGGACTGTACCATTGCTTGTCCTCAGGGTGGAATCCTGATTCCTATTTAGCCTGGACTGTACCATTGTTTGTCATAAGGTTGGAATCCTGACTTCTTTTTAGCATGGACTGTACCATTGTTTGTCATCATGCTGGAACCCTGATACCTTTTTAGCCTGGACTGTACCATTGTTTGCCATGAGTTTGGAATCCTGACATCTTTTTAGCATGGACTGTACCATTGTTTGTGTTCAGGGTGGAATCCTGACCCCTTTTTAGCCTGGACTGTACCATTGTTTGTCATAAGGCTGGAATCCTGACTTCTTTTTAGCATGGACTGTACCATTGTTTGTCATAAGGTTGGAATCCTGAATGCTTTTTAGCCTGGACTGTACCATTGTTTGTCATCAAGCTGGAATCCTGACTTCTTTTTAGCATGGACTGTACCATTGTTTGTTTTCAGGTTGGAATCCTGATTCCTTTTTAGCCTGGACTCTACCATTGTTTGCCCTGAGGCTGGAATCCTGACATCTTTTTAGCATGGACTGTACCATTGCTTGTCCTCAGGGTGGAATCCTGATTCCTATTTAGCCTGGACTGTACCATCGTTTGTCATAAGGTTGGAATCCTGAGCCCTTTTTAGCCTGGACTGTACCATTGTTTACCATGAGTTTGGAATCCTGACTTCTTTTTGCATGGACTGTACCATTGTTTGTCTTCAGGGTGGAATCCTGAATGCTTTTTAGCCTGGACTGTACCACTGTTTGTCATCAAGCTGGAATCCTGACTTCTTTATAGCATGGACTGTACCATTGTTTGTTTTCAGGGTGGAATCCTGATTCCTTTTTTGCCTGGACTCTACCATTGTTTGCCATGAGGCTGGAATCTTGACATCTTTTTAGCATGGACTGCACCATTGCTTGTCCTCAGGGTGGAATCCTGATTCCTATTTAGCCTGGACTGTACCATTGTTTGTCATAAGGTTGGAATCCTGACCCCTTTTTTGCCTGGACTGTACCATTGTTTGTCATCATGTTGGAATCCTGACTTCTTTTTTAGCATGGACTGTACCATTGTTTGTCTTCAGGGTGGAATCCTGAATGCTTTTTAGCCTGGACTGTACCATTGTTTGTCATCAAGCTGGAATCCTGACTTCTTTATAGCCTGGACTGTACCATTGTTTGTCATAAGGTTGGAATCCTGACTTCTTTTTTAGCATGGACTTTACCATTGTTTGTCATCATGCTGGAATCCTGATACCTTTTTAGCCTGGACTGTACCATTGTTTGCCATGAGTTTGGAATCCTGACTTCTTTTTAGCATGGACTTTACCATTGTTTGTGTTCAGGGTGGAATCCTGACCCCTTTTTAGCCTGGACTGTACCATTGTTTGTCATAAGGCTGGAATCCTGACTTCTTTTTAGCATGGTCTGTACCATTGTTTGTCTATGGGTGGAATCCTGATTCCTATTTAGCCTGGACTGTACCATTGTTTGTCATAAGGTTGGAATCCTGACCCCTTTTTAGGCTGGACTGTACCATTGTTTGTCATAAGGTTGGAATCCTGACTTCTTTTTAGCATGGACTGTACCATTGTTTGTCATCATCTTGGAATCCTGACTTCTTTTTAGCATGGACTGTACCATTGTTTGTCATCAGGCTGGAATTCTGATTCCTTTTTTGCCTGGACTCTACCATTGTTTGCCATGAGGCTCGAATCCTGACATCTTTTTAGCATGGACTGCACCATTGCTTGTCCTCAGGGTGGAATCCTGATTCCTATTTAGCCTGGACTGTACCATTGTTTGTCATAAGGTTGGAATCCTGACCCCTTTTTTGCCTGGACTGTACCATTGTTTGTCATAAGGTTGGAATCCTGACTTCTTTTTAGCATGGACTTTACCATTGTTTGTGTTCAGGGTGTTCCTGACCCCTTTTTAGCCTGGACTGTACCATTGTTTGTCATAAGGCTGGAATCCTAACTTCTTTTTAGCATGGACTGTACCATTGTTTGTCTATGGGTGGAATCCTGATTCCTATTTAGCCTGGACTGTACCATTGTTTGTCATAAGGTTGGAATCATGACCCCTTTTTAGGCTGGACTGTACCATTGTTTGTCATAAGGTTGGAATCCTGACTTCTTTTTAGCATGGACTGTACCATTGTTTGTCATCATCTTGGAATCCTGACTTCTTTTTAGCATGGACGGTACCATTGTTTGTCATCAGGCTGGAATCCTGATTCCTTTTTTTGCCTGGACTCTACCATTGTTTGCCATGAGGCTGGAATCTTGACATCTTTTTAGCATGGACTGCACCATTGCTTGTCCTCAGGGTGGAATCCTGATTCCTATTTAGCCTGGACTGTACCATTGTTTGTCATAAGGTTGGAATCCTGACCCCTTTTTTGCCTGGACTGTACCATTGTTTGTCATCATGTTGGAATCCTGACTTCTTTTTAGCATGGACTGTACCATTGTTTGTCTTCAGGGTGGAATCCTGAATGCTTTTTAGCCTGGACTGTACCATTGTTTGTCATCAAGCTGGAATCCTGACTTCTTTATAGCCTGGACTGTACCATTGTTTGTCATAAGGTTGGAATCCTGACTTCTTTTTAGCATGGACTGTACCATTGTTTGTCATCATGCTGGAATCCTGATACCTTTTTAGCCTGGACTGTACCATTGTTTGCCATGAGTTTGGAATCCTGACTTCTTTTTAGCATGGACTTTACCATTGTTTGTGTTCAGGGTGGAATCCTGACCCCTTTTTAGCCTGGACTGTACCATTGTTTGTCATAAGGCTGGAATCCTGACTTCTTTTAGCATGGTCTGTACCATTGTTTGTCTATGGGTGGAATCCTGATTCCTATTTAGCCTGGACTGTACCATTGTTTGTCATAAGGTTGGAATCATGACCCCTTTTTAGGCTGGACTGTACCATTGTTTGTCATAAGGTTGGAATCCTGACTTCTTTTTAGCATGGACTGTACCATTGTTTGTCATCATCTTGGAATCCTGACTTCTTTTTAGCATGGACTGTACCATTGTTTGTCATCAGGCTGGAATTCTGATTCCTTTTTTGCCTGGACTCTACCATTGTTTGCCATGAGGCTCGAATCCTGACATCTTTTTAGCATGGACTGCACCATTGCTTGTCCTCAGGGTGGAATCCTGATTCCTATTTAGCCTGGACTGTACCATTGTTTGTCATAAGGTTGGAATCCTGACCCCTTTTTTGCCTGGACTGTACCATTGTTTGTCATAAGGTTGGAATTCTGACTTCTTTTTAGCATGGACTTTACCATTGTTTGTGTTCAGGGTGGAATCCTGACCCCTTTTTAGCCTGGACTGTACCATTGTTTGTCATAAGGCTGGAATCCTAACTTCCTTTTTAGCATGGTCTGTACCATTGTTTGTCTATGGGTGGAATCCTGATTCCTATTTAGCCTGGACTGTACCATTGTTTGTCATAAGGTTGGAATCATGACCCCTTTTTAGGCTGGACTGTACCATTGTTTGTCATAAGGTTGGAATCCTGACTTCTTTTTAGCATGGTCTGTACCATTGTTTGTCATCATCTTGGAATCCTGACATCTTTTTAGCATGGACGGTACCATTGTTTGTCATCAGGCTGGAATTCTGATTCCTTTTTTGCCTGGACTCTACCATTGTTTGCCATGAGGCTGGAATCCTGACATCTTTTTAGCATGGACTGCACCATTGCTTGTCCTCAGGGTGGAATCCTGATTCCTATTTAGCCTGGACTGTACCATTGTTTGTCATAAGGTTGGAATCCTGACCCCTTTTTTGCCTGGACTGTACCATTGTTTGTCATCATGTTGGAATCCTGACTTCTTTTTAGCATGGACTGTACCATTGTTTGTCTTCAGGGTGGAATCCTGAATGCTTTTAGCCTGGACTGTACCATTGTTTGTCATCAAGCTGGAATCCTGACTTCTTTTATAGCCTGGACTGTACCATTGTTTGTCATAAGGTTGGAATCCTGACTTCTTTTTAGCATGGACTGTACCATTGTTTGTCATCATGCTGGAATCCTGATACCTTTTTGCCTGGACTGTACCATTGTTTGCCATGAGTTTGGAATCCTGACTTCTTTTTAGCATGGACTTTACCATTGTTTGTGTTCAGGGTGGAATCCTGACCCCTTTTTAGCCTGGACTGTACCATTGTTTGTCATAAGGCTGGAATCCTGACTTCTTTTTAGCATGGTCTGTACCATTGTTTGTCATAAGGTTGGAATCCTGACTTCTTTTTAGCATGGACTGTACCATTGTTTGTCATCATGCTGTAATCCTGATACCTTTTTAGCCTGGACTGTACCATTGTTTGCCATGAGTTTGGAATCCAGACTTCTTTTTAGCATGGACTGTACCATTGTTTGTGTTCAGGGTGGAATCCTGACCCCTTTTTAGCCTGGACTGTACCATTGTTTGTCATCAAGCTGGAATCCTGACTTCTTTTAGCATGGACTGTACCATTGTTTGTTTTCAGGGTGGAATCCTGATTCCTTTTTAGCCTGGACTCTACCATTGTTTGCCATGAGGCTGGAATCCTGACATCTTTTTAGCATGGACTGTACCATTGCTTGTCCTCAGGGTGGAATCCTGATTCCTATTAGTCTGGACTGTACCATTGTTTGTCATAAGGTTGGAATCCTGACCCCTTTTTAGCCTGGACAGTACCATTGTTTGTCATAAGGTTGGAATCCTGACTTCTTTTTAGCATGGACTGTACCATTGTTTGTCATCATGCTGGAATCCTGACACCTTTTTAGCCTGGACTGTACCATTGTTTACCATGAGTTTGGAATCCTGACTTCTTTTGGCATGGACTGTACCATTGTTTGTCTTCAGGGTGGAATCCTGAATGCTTTTTAGCCTGGACTGTACCATTGTTTGTCATCAAGCTGGAATCCTGACTTCTTTATAGCATGGACTGTACCATTGTTTGTTTTCAGGGTGGAATCCTGATTCCTTTTTAACCTGGACTCTACAATTGTTTGCCATGAGGCTGGAATCGTGACATATTTTTAGCCTGGACTCCTTTTTAACCTGGACTCTACAATTGTTTGCCATAAGGTTGGAATCCTGACTTCTTTTTAGCATGGACTGTACCATTGTTTGTCATCATGTTGGAATCCTGACTTCTTTTTAGCATGGACTGTACCATTGTTTGTCATCAGGCTGGAATCATGATTCCTTTTTTGCCTGGACTCTACCATTGTTTGCCATGAGGCTGGAATCCTGACATCTTTTTAGCATGGACTGTACCATTGCTTGTCCTCAGGGTGGAATCCTGATTCCTATTTAGCCTGGACTGTACCATTGTTTGTCATAAGGTTGGAATCCTGACCCCTTTTTAGCCTGGACTGTACCATTGTTTGCCTATGGGTGGAATCCTGATTCCTATTTAGCCTGGACTGTACCATTGTTTGTCATAAGGTTGGAATCCTGACCCCTTTTTAGGCTGGACTGTACCATTGTTTGTCATAAGGTTGGAATCCTGACTTCTTTTTAGCATGGACTGTACCATTGTTTGTCATCATGTTGGAATTCTGACTTCTTTTTAGCATGGACTGTACCATTGTTTTTCATCAGGCTGGAATTCTGATTCTTTTTTTGCCTGGACTCTACCATTGTTTGCCATGAGGCTGGAATCCTGACATCTTTTTAGCATGGACTGTACCATTGTTTGTCTTTGGGTGGAATCCTGATTCCTTTTTAACCTGGACTCTACTATTGTTTGCCATGAGGCTGGAGTCCTGACATATTTTTAGCATGGACTGTACCATTGTTTGTCTTTGGGTGGAATCCTGATTTCTTTTTAGCCTGGACTCTACCATTGCTTGCCATCAGGCTGGAATCCTAATATATTTTTAGCGTGGACTGTACCATTGTTTTTCTTTAGGGTGGAATCCTGATTCCTATTTAGCCTGGACTGTACCATTGAATGTCATAAGGTTGGAATCCTGACTTCTTTTTAGCATGGACTGTACCATTGTTTGTCATCATGCTGGAATCCTGATACCTTTTTAGCCTGGACTGTACCATTGTTTACCATGAGTTTGGAATCCTGACTTCTTTTTGCATGGACTGTACCATTGTTTGTCTTCAGGGAGGAATCCTGAATGCTTTTTAGCCTGGACTGTACCATTGTTTGTCATCAAGCTGGAATCCTGACTTCTTTATAGCATGGACTGTACCATTGTTTGTTTTCAGGGTGGATTCCTGATTCCTTTTTAACCTGGACTCTACAATTGTTTGCCATGAGGCTGGAATCATGACATATTTTTAGCCAGGACTCCTTTTTAACCTGGACTCTACAATTGTTTGCCATAAGGTTGGAATCCTGACTTCTTTTTAGCATGGACTGTACCATTGTTTGTCATCATGTTGGAATCCTGACATCTTTTTAGCATGGACTGTACCATTGATTATCATCAGGCTGGAATCATGATTCCTTTTATGCCTGGACTCTACCATTGTTTGCCATGAGGCTGGAATCCTGACATCTTTTTAGCATGGACTGTACCATTGCTTGTCCTCAGGGTGGAATCCTGATTCCTATTTAGCCTGGACTGTACCATTGTTTGTCATAAGGTTGGAATCCTGACCCCTTTTTAGCCTGGACTGTACCATTGTTTGTCATAAGGTTGGAATCCTGACTTCTTTTTAGCATGGACTGTACCATTGTTTGTCATCATGCTGGAATCCTGATACCTTTTTAGCATGGACTGTACCATTGTTTGCCATGAGTTTGGAATCCTGACATCTTTTTAGCATGGACTGTACCATTGTTTGTGTTCAGGGTGGAATCCTGACCCCTTTTTAGCCTGGACTGTACCATTGTTTGTCATAAGGCTGGAATCCTGAATGCTTTTTAGCCTGGACTGTACCATTGTTTGTCATCAAGCTGGAATCCTGACTTCTTTTAGCATGGACTGTACCATTGTTTGTTTTCAGGGTGGAATCCTGATTCCTTTTTAGCCTGGACTCTACAATTGTTTGCCATGAGGCTGGAATCCTGACATCTTTTTAGCATGGACAGTACCATTGTTTGTCTATGGGTGGAATCCTGATTCCTATTTAGCCTGGACTGTACTATTGTTTGCCATGAGGCTGGAATCCTAATATATTTTTAGCATGGCCTGTACCATTGTTTGTCTTCAGGGTGGAATCCTGATTCCTTTTTAGCCTGGACTCTACCATTGTTTGTCATCAGGCAGGAATCCTGACTCCTTTTTAGCCTGGACTCTACCATTGTTTGCCATCAGGCAGTAATCCTGAATCCTTTTTGCCTGGACTGTACCATTGTTTGTCATCATGGTGGAATCCTGATTTCTTTTTAGCCTGGACTCTACCATTGTTTGCCATCAGGCTGGACTCCTAATATATTTTTAGCGTGGACTGTACCATTGTTTTTCTTTAGGGTGGAATCCTGATTCCTATTTAGCCTGGACTGTACCATTGTATGTCATAAGGTTGGAATCCTGACCACTTTTTAGGCTGGACTGTACCATTGTTTGTCATAAGGTTGGAATCCTGACTTCTTTTTAGCATGGACTGTACCATTGTTTGTCATCAAGTTGGAATCCTGACTTCTTTTTAGCATGGACTGTACCATTGTTTGTCATCATGTTGGAATCCTGACTTCTTTTTAGCATGGACTGTACCATTGTTTGTCATCAGGCTGGAATTCTGATTCCTTTTTTGCCTGCACTCTACCATTGTTTGCCATGAGGCTGGGATCCTGATATCTTTTTAGCATGGACTGTACCATTGCTTGTCCTCAGGGTGGAATCCTGATTCCTATTTAACCTGGACTCTACTATTGTTTGCCATGAGGCTGGAATCCTGACATATTTTTAGCATGGACTGTACCATTGTTTGTCTTTGGGTGGAATCCTGATTTCTTTTTAGCCTGGACTGTACCATTGTTTGTCATCATGCTGGAATCCTGATACCTTTTTAGCCTGGACTGTACCATTGTTTGCCATGAGTTTGGAATCCTGACATCTTTTTAGCATGGACTGTACCATTGTTTGTATTCAGGGTGGAAACCTGACCCCTTTTTAGCCTGGACTGTACCATTGTTTGTCATAAGGCTGGAATCCTGACTTCTTTTTAGCATGGACTGTACCATTGTTTGTCATCATGCTGGAAATCTGAATGCTTTTTAGCCTGGACTGTACCATTGTTTGTCATCAAGCTGGAATCCTGACTTTTTTTTAGTATGGACTGTACCATTGTTTGTTTTCAGGGTGGAATCCTGATTCCTTTTTAGCCTGGACTCTACCATTGTTTGCCATGAGGCTTGAATCCTGACATCTTTTTAGCATGGACTGTACCATTGCTTGTCCTCAGGGTGGAATCCTGATTCCTATTTAGCCTGGACTGTACCATTGTTTGTCATAAGTTTGGAATCCTGACCCCTTTTTAGCCTGGACTGTACCATTGTTTACCATGAGTTTGGAATCCTGACTTCTTTTTGCATGGACTGTACTATTGTTGTCTTCAGGGTGGAATCCTGAATGCTTTTTAGCCTGGACTATACCATTGTTTGTCATCAAGCTGGAATCCTGACTTCTTTATAGCATGGACTGTACCATTGTTTGTTTTCAGGGTGGAATCCTGATTCCTTTTTAACCTGGACTCTACCATTGTTTGCCATGAGGCTGGAATCCTGACATCTTTTTAGCATGGACTGTACCATTGCTTGTCCTCAGGGTGGAATCCTGATTCCTATTTAGCCTGGACTGTACCGTTGTTTGTCATAAGGTTGGAATCCTGATTTCTTTTTAGCCTGGACTCTACCATTGTTTGCCATGAGGCTGGAATCCTAATATATTTTTAGCATGGCCTGTACCATTGTTTGTCTTCAGGGTGGAATCCTGATTCCTTTTTAGCCTGGACTCTAGCATTGTTTGTCATCAGGCAAGAATCCTGACTCCTTTTTAGCCTGGACTCTACCATTGTTTGCCATCAGGCAGTAATCCTGAATCCTTTTTGCCTGGACTGTACCATTGTATTTCATCATGGTGGAATCCTGATTTCTTTTTAGCCTGGACTCTACCATTGTTTGCCATCAGGCTGGAATCCTAATATATTTTTAGCGTGGACTGTACCATTGTTTTTCTTTAGGGTGGAATCCTGATTCCTATTTAGCCTGGACTGTACCATTGTATGTCATAAGGTTGGAATCCTGACCCCTTTTTAGGCTGGACTGTACCATTGTTTGTCATAAGGTTGGAATCCTGACTTCTTTTTAGCATGGACTGTACCATTGTTTGTCATCATGTTGGAATCCTGACTTCTTTTTAGCATGGACTGTACCATTGTTTGTCATCAGGCTGGAATTCTGATTCCTTTTTTGCCTGGACTCTACCATTGTTTGCCATGAGGCTGGAATCCTGACATCTTTTTATCATGGACTGTACCATTGCTTGTCCTCAGGGTGGAATCCTGAATCCTTTTTAGCCTGGACTGTACCATTGTTTGTCATCATGTTGGAATCCTGACTTCTTTTTAGCATGGACTGTACCATTGTTTGTCATCAGGCTGGAATCCTGATTCCCTTTTTGCCTGGACTCCACCATTGTTTGCCATGAGGCTGGAATCCTGACATCTTTCCAGCATGGACTGTACCATTGCTTGTCCTCAGGGTGGAATCCTGATACCTTTTTAGCATGGACTGTATTATTGTTTGCCATGAGTTTGGAATCCTGACTTCTTTTTAGCATGGACTGTACCATTGTTTGTGTTCAGGGTGGAATCCTGACCCCTTTTTAGCCTGGACTGTACCATTGTTTGTCATAAGGCTGGAATCCTGACTTCTTTTTAGCATGGACTGTACCATTGTTTGTCTATGGGTGGAATCCTGATTCCTATTTAGCCTGGACTGTACCATTGTTTGTCATAAGGTTGGAATCCTGACCCCTTTTTAGGCTGGACTGTACCATTGTTTGTCATTAGGTTGGAATCCTGACTTCTTTTTAGCATGGACTGTACCATTGTTTGTCATCATGTTGGAATCCTGACTTCTTTTTAGCATGGACTGTACCATTGTTTGTCATAAGGTTGGAATCCTGATTCCTTTTTTGCCTGGACTCTACCATTGTTTGCCATGAGGCTGGAATCCTGACATCTTTTTAGCATGGACTGTACCATTGCTTGTCCTCAGGGTGGAATCCTGATTCCTATTTAGCCTGGACTGTACCATTGTTTGTCATAAGGTTGGAATCCTGACTTCTTTATCGCATGGACTGTACCATTGTTTGTCATCATGCTGGAATCCTGATACCTTTTTAGCCTGGACTGTATCAATGTTTGCCATGAGTTTGGAATCCTGACTTCTTTTTAGCATGGACTGTACCATTGTTTGTGTTCAGGGTGGAATCCTGACCCCTTTTTAGCCTGAACTGTACCATTGTTTGTCATAAGGCTGGAATCCTGACCCCTTTTTAGCATGGACTGTACCATTGTTTGTCTATGGGTGGAATCCTGATTCCTATTTAGCCTGGACTGTACCATTGTTTGTCATAAGGTTGGAATCCTGACCCCATTTTAGGCTGGACTGTACCATTGTTTGTCATAAGGTTGGAATCCTGACTTCTTTTTAGCATGGACTGTACCATTGTTTGCCATGAGGCTGGAATCCTGACATCTTTTTAGCATGGACTGTACCATTGCTTGTCCTCAGGGTGGAATCCTGATTCCTATTTAGCATGGACTGTACCATTGTTTGTCATAAGGTTGGAATCCTGACCCCTTTTTAGCCTGGACTGTACCATTGTTTACCATGAGTTTGGAATCCTGACTTCTTTTTGCATGGACTGTACCATTGTTTGTCTTCAGGGTGGAATCCTGAATGCTTTTTAGCCTGGACTGTACCATTGTTTGTCATCAAGCTGGAATCCTGACTTCTTTATAGCCTGGACTGTACCATTGTTTGTCATAAGGTTGGAATCCTGACTTCTTTTTAGCATGGACTGTACCATTGTTTGTCATCATGCTGGAATCCTGATACCTTTTTAGCCTGGACTGTACCATTGTTTGCCATGAGTTTGGAATCCTGACTTCTTTTTTAGCATGGACTGTACCATTGTTTGTGTTCAGGGTGGAATCCTGACCCCTTTTTAGCCTGGACTGTACCATTGTTTGTCATAAGGCTGGAATCCTGACTTCTTTTTAGCATGGACTGTACCATTGTTTGTCTATGGGTGGAATCCTGATTCCTATTTAGCCTGGACTGTACCATTGAATGTCATAAGGTTGGAATCCTGACCCCTTTTTAGGCTGGACTGTACCATTGTTTGTCATAAGGTTGGAATCCTGACTTCTTTTTAGCATGGACTGTACCATTGTTTGTCATCATGTTGGAATCCTGACTTCTTTTTAGCATGGACTGTACCATTGTTTGTCATCAGGCTGGAATTCTGATTCCTTTTTTGCCTGGACTCTACCATTGTTTGCCATGAGGCTGGAATCCTGACATCTTTTTAGCATGGACTGTACCATTGCTTGTCCTCAGGGTGGAATCCTGATTCCTATTTAGCCTGGACTGTACCATTGTTTGTCATAAGGTTGGAATCCTGACCCCTTTTTTGCCTGGACTGTACCACTGTTTGTCATAAGGTTGGAATCCTGACTTCTTTTTAGCATGGACTCTACCATTGTTTGTCATCATGCTGGAATCCTGATACCTTTTTAGCCTGGACTGTACCATTGTTTGCCATGAGTTTGGAATCCTGACATCTTTTTAGCATGGACTGTACCATTGTTTGTGTTCAGGGTGGAATCCTGACCCCTTTTTAGCCTGGACTGTACCATTGTTTGTCATAAGGCTGGAATCCTGACTTCTTTTTAGCATGGACTGTACCATTGTTTGTCATCATGCTGGAATCCTGAATGCTTTTTAGCCTAGACTCTACGTTTGTTTGCCATGAGGCTGGAATCCTGACATCTTTTTAGCATGGACTGTACCATTGCTTGTCCTCAGGGTGGAATCCTGATTCCTATTTAGCCTGGACTGTACCATTGTTTGTCATAAGGTTGGAATCCTGACCCCTTTTTAGCCTGGACTGTACCATTGTTTACCATGAGTTTGGAATCCTGACTTCTTTTTGCATGGACTGTACCATTGTTTGTCTTCAGGGTGGAATCCTGAATGCATTTTAGCCTGGACTGTACCATTGTTTGTCATCAAGCTGGAATCCTGACTTCTTTATAACATGGACTGTACCATTATTTGTTTTCAGGGTGGAATCCTGATTCCTTTTTAACCTGGACTCTACTATTGTTTGCCATGAGGCTGGAATCCTGACATATTTTTAGCATGGACTGTACCATTGTTTGTCTATGGGTGGAATCCTGATTTCTTTTTAGCCTGGACTCTACCATTGTTTGCCATGAGGCTGGAATCCTAATATATTTTTAGCATGGCCTGTACCATTGTTTGTCTTCAGGGTGGAATCCTGATTCCTTTTTAGCCTGGACTCTACCATTGTTCGTCATCAGGCAGGAATCCTGACTCCTTTTTAGCCTGGACTCTACCATTGTTTGCCATCAGGCAGTAATCCTGAATCCTTTTTAGCATGGACTGTACCATTGTTTGCCATCAGGCTGGAATCCTAATATATTTTTAGCGTGGACTGTACCATTGTTTTTCTTTAGGGTGGAATCCTGATTCCTATTTAGCCTAGACTTTACCATTGTATGTCATAAGGTTGGAATCCTGACCTCTTTTTAGGCTGGACTGTACCATTGTTTGTCATAAGGTTGGAATCCTGACATCTTTTTAGCATGGACTGTACCATTGCTTGTCCTCAGGGTGGAATCCTGATTGCTATTTAGCCTGGACTGTACCATTGTTTGTCATAAGGTTGGAATCCTGACCCCTTTTAAGCCTGGACTGTACCATTGTTTGTCATAAGGTTGGAATCCTGACTTCTTTTTAGCATGGACTGTACCATTGCTTGTCCTCATGCTGGAATCCTGATACCTTTTTAGCCTGGACTGTACCATTGTTTGTGTTCAGGGTGGAAACCTGACCCCTTTTTAGCCTGGACTGTACCATTGTTTGTCATAAGGCTGGAATCCTGACTTCTTTTTAGCATGGACTGTACCATTGTTTGTCATCATGCTGGTATCCTGAATGCTTTATAGCCTGGACTGTACCATTGTTTGTCATCAAGCTGGAATCCTGACTTCTTTTTAGCCATGGACTGTACCATTGTTTGTTTTCAGGGTGGAATCCTGATTCCTTTTAGCCTGGACTCTACCATTGTTTGTCATCAGGCAGGAATCCTGACTCCTTTTTAGCCTGGACTCTACCATTGTTTGCCATCAGGCAGTAATCCTGAATCATTTTTAGCCTGGACTGTACCATTGTATGTCATCATGGTGGAATCCTGATTTCTTTTTAGCCTGGACTCTACCATTGTTTGCCATCAGGCTGGAATCCTAATATATTTTTAGCGTGGACTGTACCATTGTTTTTTTTTAAGGTGGAATCCTGATTCCTATTTAGCCTAGACTGTTCCATTGTATGTCATAAGGTTGGAATCCTGACCCCTTTTTAGGCTGGACTGTACCATTGTTTGTCATAAGGTTGGAATCCTGACTTCTTTTTAGCATGGACTGTACCATTGTTTGCCATGAGGCTGGAATCCTGACATCTTTTTAGCATGGACTGTACCATTGCTTGTCCTCAGGGTGGAATCCTGATTCCTATTTAGCATGGACTGTACCATTGTTTGTCATCATGCTGGAATCCTGATACCTTTTTAGCCTGGACTGTACCATTGTTTGCCATGAGTTTGGAATCCTGACATCTTTTTAGCATGGACTGTACCATTGCTTGTCCTCAGGGTGGAATCCTGATTCCTATTTAGTCTGGACTGTACCATTGTTTGTCATAAGGCTGGAATCCTGACTTCTTTTTAGCATGGACTGTACCATTGTTTGTCATAAGGTTGGAATCCTGACTTCTTTTTAGCATGGACTGTACCATTGTTTGTCATAAGGTTGGAATCCTGACCCCTTTTTAGCCTGGACTGAACCATTGTTTACCATGAGTTTGGAATCCTGACTTCTTTTTAGCCTGGACTGTACCATTGTTTGTCTTGAGGCTGGAATCCTGACATGCTTTTTAGCATGGACTGTACCATTGTTTGTCATCAAGCTGGAATCCTGACTTCTTTATAGCATGGACTGTACCATTGTTTGTTTTCAGGGTGGAATCCTGATTCCTTTTTAACCTGGACTCTACTATTGTTTGCCATGAGTCTGGAATCCTGACTTATTTTTAGCATGGACTATACCATTGTTTGTCTTATGGTGGAATCCTGATTTCTTTTAGCCTGGACTCTACCATTGTTTGCCATCAGGCTGGAATCCTAATATATTTTTAGCATGGACTGTACCATTGTTTTTCTTTAGGGTGGAATCCTGATTCCTATTTAGCCTGGACTGTACCATTGTATGTCATAAGGTTGGAATCCTGACCGCTTTTTAGGCTGGACTGTACCATTGTTGTCATCAAGGTTGGAATCCTGACTTCTTTTTAGCATGGACTGTACCATTGTTTGTCATCATGTTGGAATCCTAACTTCTTTTTTAGCATGGTCTGTACCATTGTTTGTCATCAGGGTGGAATCCTGATTCCTATTTTGCCTGGACTCTACCATTGTTTGCCATCAGGCTGGAATCATGACCTCTTTTTAGCATGGACTGTACCATTGCTTGTCATCAGGGTGGAATCCTGACATCCTATTTAGCATGGACTGTACCATTGTTTGTCATAAGGTTGGAATCCTGACACCTTTTTAGCATGGACTGTACCATTGTTTGTCATAAGGTTGGAATCCTGACTTCTTTTAGCATGGACTCTACCATTGTTTGTCATCATGCTGGAATCCTGATACCTTTTTAGCATGGACTGTACCATTGTTTGTCCTGAGTTTGGAATCCTGACTCCTATTTAGCATGGACTGTACCATTGTTTGTGTTAAGGGTGTGAATCCTGACCCCTTTTTAGCCTGGACTGTACCATTGTTTGTCATCAGGCTGGAATCCTGAATGCTTTTTAGCATGGACTGTACCATTGTTTGTCATCAAGCTGGAATCCTGACTTCTTTTTAGCATGGACTGTACTATTGTTTGTTTTCAGGGTGGAATCCTGATTCCTTTTTGCCTGGACTCTACCATTGTTTGCCATGAGGCTGGAATCCTGACATCTTTTTAGCATGGACTGTACCATTGCTTGTCCTCAGGGTGGAATCCTGATTCCTATTTAGCCTGGACTGTACCATTGTTTGTCATAAGGTTGGAATCCTGACCCCTTTTTAGCCTGGACTGTACCATTGTTTGTCATAAGGTTGGAATCCTGACTTCTTTTTAGCATGGACTGTACCATTGTTTGTCATCATGGTGGAATCCTGATACCTTTTTAGCCTGGACTGTACCATTGTTTGCCATGAGGTTGGAATCCTGACTTCTTTTTAGCATGGACTGTACCATTGTTTGTGTTCAGGGTGTAATCCTGACCCCTTTTTAGCCTGGACTGTACCATTGTTTGTCATAAGGCTGAAATCCTGAATGCTTTTTAGCCTGGACTGTACCATTGTTTGTCATCAAGCTGGAATCCTGACTTCTTTTAGCATGGACTGTACCATTGTTTGTTTTCAGGTGAATCCTGATTCCTTTTAGCCTGGCTCTAATGTTTGCCATGAGGCTGGAATCTGACATCTTTTTAGCATGGACTGTACCATTGCTTGTCATCATGCTGGAATCCTGATACCTTTTTAGCCTGGACTGTACCATTGTTTGCCATGAGTTTGGAATCCTGACATCTTTTTAGCATGGACTGTACCATTGTTTGTCTTCAGGGTGGAATCCTGATTCCTATTTAGCCTGGACTGTACCATTGTTTGTCATAAGGTTGGAATCCTGACCCCTTTTTAGCCTGGACTGTACCATTGTTTGTCATCAAGGTTGGAATCCTGACTTCTTTTTAGCATGGACTGTACCATTGTTTGTCATCATGCTGGAATCCTGATACCTTTTTAGCCTGGACTCTACCATTGTTTGCCATGAGTTTGGAATCCTGACATCTTTTTAGCATGGACTGTACCATTGTTTGTCTTCAGGGTGGAATCCTGACCCTTTTAGCCTGGACTGTACCATTGTTTGTCATAAGGCTGGAATCCTGAACCCTTTTTAGCCTGGACTGTACCATTGTTTGTCATCAAGCTGGAATCCTGACTTCTTTTAGCATGGACTGTACCATTGTTTGTTTTCAGGGTGGAATCCTGATTCCTTTTTAGCCTGGACTCTACCATTGTTTGCCATGAGGCTGGAATCCTGACATCTTTTTTAGCATGGACTGTACCATTGTTTGTCATCAGGGTGGAATCCTGATTCCTATTTAGTCTGGACTGTATCATTGTTTGTCATAAGGTTGGAATCCTGACCCCTTTTTAGCCTGGACTGTACCATTGTTTGTCATGAGGTTGGAATCCTGACTTCTTTTTTAGCATGGACTGTACCATTGTTTGTCATCATGCTGGAATCCTGATACCTTTTTAGCCTGGACTGTACCATTGTTTGCCATGAGTTTGGAATCCTGACATCTTTTTAGCATGGACTGTACCATTGTTTGTGTTCAGGGTGGAATCCTGACCCCTTTTTAGCCTGGACTGTACCATTGTTTGTCATAAGGCTGGAACCTGAATGCTTTTTAGCCTGGACTGTACCATTGTTTGTCATCAAGCTGGAATCCTGACTTCTTTTAGCATGGACTGTACCATTGTTTGTTTTCAGGGTGGAATCCTGATTCCTTTTTAGCCTGGACTCTACCATTGTTTGCCATGAGGCTGGAATCCTGATTCCTATTTAGTCTGGACTGTACCATTGTTTGTCATAAGGTTGGAATCCTGACCCCTTTTTAGCCTGGACTGTACCATTGTTTGTCATAAGGTTGGAATCCTGACTTCTTTTTAGCATGGACTGTACCATTGTTTGTCATCATGCTGGAATCCTGATACCTTTTTAGCCTGGACTGTACCATTGTTTGCCATGAGTTTGGAATCCTGACATCTTTTTAGCATGGACTGTACCATTGTTTGTGTTCAGGGTGGAATCCTGACCCCTTTTTAGCCTGGACTGTACCATTGTTTGTCATAAGGCTGGAATCCTGAATGCTTTTTAGCCTGGACTGTACCATTGTTTGTCATCAAGCTGGAATCCTGACTTCTTTTAGCATGGACTGTACCATTGTTTGTTTTCAGGGTGGAATCCTGATTCCTTTTTAACCTGGACTCTACTATTGTTTGCCATGAGTCTGGAATCCTGACATATTTTTAGCATGGACTGTACCATTGTTTGTCTTTGGGTTGGAATCCTGATTTCTTTTTAGCCTGGACTCTACCATTGTTTGCCATCAGGCTGGAATCCTAATATATTTTAGCGTGGACTGTACCATTGTTTTTCTTTAGGGTGGAATCCTGATTCCTATTTAGTCTGGACTGTACCATTGAATGTCATAAGGTTGGAATCCTGACCCCTTTTTAGGCTGGACTGTACCATTGTTTGTCATAAGGTTGGAATCCTGACTTCTTTTTAGCATGGACTGTACCATTATTTGTCATCATGTTGGAATCCTGACTTCTTTTTAGCATGGACTGTACCATTATTTGTCATCATGTTGGAATCCTGACATCTTTTTAGCATGGACTGTACCATTGCTTGTCCTCAGGGTGGAATCCTGACCCCTTTTTAGCCTGCACTGTACCATTGTTTGTGTTCAGGGTGGAATCCTGACCCCTTTTTAGCATGGACTGTACCATTGTTTGTCATCATGCTGGAATCCTGAATGCTTTTTAGCCTGGACTGTACCATTGTTTGTCATAAGGCTGGAATCCTGACTTCTTTTTAGCATGGACTGTACCATTGTTTGTCTATGGGTGGAATCCTGATTCCTATTTAGCCTGGACTGTACCATTGAATGTCATAAGGTTGGAATCCTGACCCCTTTTTAGCCTGGACTGTACCATTGTATGTCATCATGGTGGAATACTGATTTCTTTTTAGCCTGGACTCTACCATTGTTTGCCATCAGGCTGGAATCCTAATATATTTTTTAGCGTGGACTGTACCATTGTTTTTCTTTAGGTGGAATCCTGATTCCTTTAACGGACTGTACCATTGAATGTCATAAGGTTGGAATCCTGACCCCTTTTTTAGGCTGGACTGTACCATTGTTTGTCATAAGGTTGGAATCCTGACTTCTTTTTAGCATGGACTGTACCATTGTTTGTCATCATGTTGGAATCTGACTTCTTTTTAGCATGGACTGTACCATTGTTTGTCATCAGGCTGGAATCCTGGATTCCCTTTTTGCCTGGACTCCACCATTGTTTGCCATGAGGCTGGAATCCTGACATCTTTTTAGCATGGACTGTACCATTGCTTGTCCTCAGGTGGAATCCTGATTCCTTTTAGCCTGGACTGTACCATTGTTTGTCATAAGGTTGGAATCCTGACCCCTTTTTAGCATGGACTGTACCATTGTTTGTCATAAGGTTGGAATCCTGACTTCTTTTTAGCATGGACTGTACCATTGTTTGTCATCATGCTGGAATCCTGATACCTTTTTAGCCTGGACTGTACCATTGTTTGCCATGAGTTTGGAATCCTGACTTCTTTTTAGCAGGACTGTACCATTGTTTGTGTTCAGGGTGGAATCCTGACCCCTTTTTAGCCTGGACTGTACCATTGTTTGTCATGAGGCTGGAATCCTGAATGCTTTTAGCCTGGACTGTACCATTAGTTTCCTCAGGGTGGAATCTGATTCCTATTTAGTCTGGACTGTACCATTGTTTGTCATAAAGGTTGGAATCCTGACCCCTTTTTAGCCTGGACTGTACCATTGTTTGTCATAAGGTTGGAATCCTGACTTCTTTTTAGCATGGACTGTACCATTGTTTGTCATCATGCTGGAATCCTGATACCTTTTTAGCCTGGACTGTACCATTGTTTGCCATGAGTTTGGAATCTGACATCTTTTTAGCATGGACTGTACCATTGTTTGTGTTCAGGGTGGAATCCTGACCCCTTTTAGCCTGGACTGTACCATTGTTTGTCATAAGGCTGGAATCCTGAATGCTTTTAGCCTGGACTGTACCATTGTTTGTCATCAAGCTGGAATCCTGACTTCTTTTAGCATGGACTGTACCATTGTTTGTTTTCAGGGTGGAATCCTGATTCCTTTTTAGCCTGGACTCTACCATTGTTTGCCATGAGGCTGGAATCCTGACATCTTTTAGGCATGGACTGTGCCATTGCTTGTCCTCAGGGTGGAATCCTGATTCCTATTTAGTCTGGACTGTACCATTGTTTGTCATAAGGTTGGAATCCTGACTTCTTTTATCATGGACTGTACCATTGTTTGTCATCATGCTGGAATCCTGATACCTTTTTAGCCTGGACTGTACCATTGTTTGCCATGAGTTTGGAATCCTGACTTCTTTTTGCATGGACTGTACCATTGTTTGTCTTCAGGGTGGAATCCTGAATGCTTTTTAGCCTGGACTGTACCATTGTTTGTCATCAAGCTGGAATCCTGACTTCTTTATAGCATGGACTGTACCATTGTTTGTTTTCAGGGTGGAATCCTGATTCCTTTGTAACCTGGACTCTACAATTGTTTGCCATGAGGCTGGAATCATGACATATTTTTAGCCTGGACTCCTTTTTAACCTGGACTCTACAATTGTTTGCCATAAGGTTGGAATCCTGACATCTTTTTAGCATGGACTGTACCATTGCTTGTCCTCAGGGTGGAATCCTGATTCCTTTTTAGCCTGGACTCTACCATTGTTTGTCATCAGGCAGGAATCCTGACTCCTTTTTAGCCTGGACTCTACCATTGTTTGCCATCAGGCAGTAACCCTGAATCCTTTTTAGCCTGGACTGTACCATTGTATGTCATCATGGTGGAATACTGATTTCTTTTTAGCCTGGACTCTACCATTGTTTGCCATGAGTTTGGAATCCTGACTTCTTTTTAGCATGGACTGTACCATTGTTTGTGTTCAGGGTGGAATCCTGACCCCTTTTTAGCCTGGACTGTACCATTGTTTGTGTTCAGGGTGGAATCCTGACCCCTTTTTAGCATGGACTGTACCATTGTTTGTCATCATGCTGGAATCCTGAATGCTTTTTAGTCTGGACTGTACCATTGTTTGTCATAAGGTTGGAATCCTGACCCCTTTTTAGCCTGGACTGTACCATTGTTTGTCATAAGGTTGGAATCCTGAGTTCTTTTTAGCATGGACTGTACCATTGTTTGTCATCATGCTGGAATCCTGATACCTTTTTAGCCTGGACTGTATCATTGTTTGCCATGAGTTTGGAATCCTGACTTCTTTTTAGCATGGACTGTACCATTGTTTGTGTTCAGGGTGGAATCCTGACCCTTTTTAGCCTGCACTGTACCATTGTTTGTGTTCAGGGTGGATTCCTGACCCCTTTTAGCATGGACTGTACCATTGTTTGTCATGATGCTGGAATCCTGAATGCTTTTTAGCCTGGACTGTACCATTGTTTGTCATAAGGCTGGAATCCTGACTTCTTTTTAGCATGGACTGTACCATTGTTTGTCTATGGGTGGAATCCTGATTCCTATTTAGCCTGGACTGTACCATTGAATGTCATAAGGTTGGAATCCTGACCCCTTTTTAGCCTGGACTGTACCATTGTATGTCATCATGGTGGAATACTGATTTCTTTTTAGCCTGGACTCTACCATTGTTTGCCATCAGGCTGGAATCCTAATATATTTTTTAGCGTGGACTGTACCATTGTTTTTCTTTAGGGTGGAATCCTGATTCCTATTTAGCCTGGACTGTACCATTGAATGTCATAAGGTTGGAATCCTGACCCCTTTTTAGGCTGGACTGTACCATTGTTTGTCATAAGGTTGGAATCTGATTACTCTTTTAGCATGGACTGTACCATTGTTTGTCATCATGTTGGAATCCTGACTTCTTTTTAGCATGGACTGTACCATTGTTTGTCATCAGGCTGGAATCCTGATTCCCTTTTTGCCTGGACTCCACCATTGTTTGCCATGAGGCTGGAATCCTGACATCTTTTCGCATGGACTGTACCATTGCTTGTCCTCAGGGTGGAATCTTGATTCCTATTTAGCCTGGACTGTACCATTGTTTGTCATAAGGTTGGAATCCTGACCCCTTTTTAGCCTGGACTGTACCATTGTTTGTCATAAGGTTGGAATCCTGACTTCTTTTTAGCATGGACTGTACCATTGTTTGTCATCATGCTGGAATCCTGATACCTTTTTAGTCTGGACTGTATCATTGTTTGCCATGAGTTTGGAATCCTGACTTCTTTTTAGCATGGACTGTACCATTGTTTGTGTTCAGGGTGGAATCCTGACCCCTTTTTAGCCAGGACTGTATCATTGTTTGTCATAAGGCTGCAATCCTGACTTCTTTTTAGCATGGACTGTACCATTGTTTGTCATCATGTTGGAATCCTGACTTCTTTTTAGCATGGACTGTACTATTGTTTGTCATCAGGCTGGAATCCTGATTCCCTTTTTGCCTGGACTCCACCATTGTTTGCCATGAGGCTGGAATCCTGACATCTTTTCTGCATGGACTGTACCATTGCTTGTCCTCAGGGTGGAATCTTGATTCCTATTTAGCCTGGACTGTACCATTGTTTGTCATAAGGTTGGAATCCTGACCCCTTTTTAGCCTGGACTGTACCATTGTTTGTCATAAGGTTGGAATCCTGACTTCTTTTTAGCATGGACTGTACCATTGTTTGTCATCATGCTGGAATCCTGATACCTTTTTAGTCTGGACTGTATCATTGTTTGCCATGAGTTTGGAATCCTGACTTCTTTTTAGCATGGACTGTACCATTGTTTGTGTTCAGGGTGGAATCCTGACCCCTTTTTAGCCAGGACTGTATCATTGTTTGTCATAAGGCTGCAATCCTGACTTCTTTTTAGCATGGACTGTACCATTATTTGTCATCATGCTGGAATCCTGAATGCTTTTTAGCCTTGGCCTGTACCATTGTTTGTCATAAGGCTGGAATCCTGACTTCTTTTTAGCATGGACTGTACCATTGTTTGTCTATGGTTGGAATCCTGATTCCTATTTAGCCTGGACTGTACCATTGAATGTCATAAGGTTGGAATCCTGAACCCTTTTTAGGCTGGACTGTACCATTGTTTGTCATAAGGTTGGAATCCTGACTTCTTTTTAGCATGGACTGTACCATTGTTTGTCATTATGTTGGAATCCTGACTTCTTTTTAGCATGGACTGTACCATTGTTTGTCATCATGCTGGAATCCTGATACCTTTTTAGCCTGGACTGTACCATTGTTTACCATGAGTTTGGAATCCTGACATCTTTTTGCATGGACTGTACCATTGTTTGTGTTCAGGGTGGAATCCTGACCCCTTTTTAGCCTGAACTGTACCATTGTTTGTCATAAGGCTGGAATCCTGACTTCTTTTTAGTATGGACTGTACCATTGTTTGTCTATGGGTGGAATCCTGATTCCTATTTAGCCTGGACTGTACCATTGTTTGTCATAAGGTTGGAATCCTGACCCCTTTTTAGGCTGGACTGTACCATTGTTTGTCATCAGGCTGGAATCCTGATTCCCTTTTTGCCTGGACTCCACCATTGTTTGCCATGAGGCTGGAATCCTGACATCTTTTCTGCATGGACTGTACCATTGCTTGTCCTCAGGGTGGAATCTTGATTCCTATTTAGCCTGGACTGTACCATTGTTTGTCATAAGGTTGGAATCCTGACCCCTTTTTAGCCTGGACTGTACCATTGTTTGTCATAAGGTTGGAATCCTGACTTCTTTTTAGCATGGACTGTACCATTGTTTGTCATCATGCTGGAATCCTGATACCTTTTTAGTCTGGACTGTATCATTGTTTGCCATGAGTTTGGAATCCTGACTTCTTTTTAGCATGGACTGTACCATTGTTTGTGTTCAGGGTGGAATCCTGACCCCTTTTTAGCCAGGACTGTATCATTGTTTGTCATAAGGCTGCAATCCTGACTTCTTTTTAGCATGGACTGTACCATTATTTGTCATCATGCTGGAATCCTGAATGCTTTTTAGCCTTGGCCTGTACCATTGTTTGTCATAAGGCTGGAATCCTGACTTCTTTTTAGCATGGACTGTACCATTGTTTGTTTTCAGGGTGGAATCCTGATTCCTTTTTAACCTGGACTCTACTATTGTTTGCCATGAGTCTGGAATCCTGACATATTTTTAGCATGGACTGTACCATTGTTTGTCTTTGGGTGGAATCCTGATTTCTTTTTAGCCTGGACTCTACCATTGTTTGCCATCAGGCTGGAATCCTAATATATTTTTAGCGTGGACTGTACCATTGTTTGTCATAAGGTTGGAATCCTGACTTCTTTTTAGCATGGACTGTACCATTGTTTGTCATCATGTTGGAATCCTGACTTCTTTTTAGCATGGACTGTACCATTGTTTGTCATCAGGGTGGAATCCTGACCCCTTTTTAGCCTGAACTGTACCATTGTTTGTCATAAGGCTGGAATCCTGACTTCTTTTTAGTATGGACTGTACCATTGTTTGTCTATGGGTGGAATCCTGATTCCTATTTAGCCTGGACTGTACCATTGTTTGTCATAAGGTTGGAATCCTGACCCCTTTTTAGGCTGGACTGTACCATTGTTTGTCATAAGGTTGGAATCCTGACTTCTTTTTAGCATGGACTGTACCATTGTTTGCCATGATGCTGGAATCCTGACATCTTTTTAGCATGGACTGTACCATTGCTTGTCCTCAGGGTGGAATCCTGATTCTTATTTAGCCTGGACTGTACCATTGTTTGTCATAAGGTTGGAATCCTGACCCCTTTTTAGCCTGGACTGTACCATTGTTTACCATGAGTTTGGAATTCTGACTTCTTTTTGCATGGACTGTACCATTGTTTGTCTTCAGGGTGGAATCCTGAATGCTTTTTAGCCTGGAATGTACCATTGTTTGTCATCAAGCTGGAATCCTGACTTCTTTATAGCCTGGACTGTACCATTGTTTGTCATAAGGTTGGAATCCTGATTTCTTTTTAGCATGGACTGTACCATTGTTTGTCATCATGCTGGAATCCTGATACCTTTTTAGCCTGGACTGTACCATTGTTTGCCATGAGTTTGGAATCCTGAATTCTTTTTAGCATGGACTGTACCATTGTTTGTGTTCAGGGTGGAATCCTGACCCCTTTTTAGCCTGGACTGTACCATTGTTTGTCATAAGGCTGGAATCCTGACTTCTTTTTAGCATGGACTGTACCATTGCTTGTCTATGGGTGGAATCCTGATTCCTATTTAGCCTGGACTGTACCATTGAATGTCATAAGGTTGGAATCCTGACCCCTTTTTAGGCTGGACTGTACCATTGTTTGTCATAAGGTTGGAATCCTGACTTCTTTTTAGCATGGACTGTACCATTGTTTGTCATCATGTTGGAATCCTGACTTCTTTTTAGCATGGACTGTACCATTGTTTGTCATCAGGCTGGAATTCTGATTCCTTTTTTGCCTGGACTCTACCATTGTTTGCCATGAGGCTGGAATCCTGACATCTTTTTAGCATGGACTGTACCATTGTTTGTGTTCAGGGTGGAATCCTGACCCCTTTTTAGCTTGGACTGTACCATTGTTTGTGTTCAGGGTGGAATCCTGACCCCTTTTTAGCATGGACTGTACCATTGCTTGTCATCATGCTGGAATCCTGAATGCTTTTTAGCCTGGACTGTACCATTGTTTGTCATCAAGCTGGAATCCTGACTTCTTTTTAGCATGGACTGTACCACTGTTTGTTTTCAGGGTGGAATCCTGATTCCTTTTTAGCCTGGACTCTACCATTGTTTGCCATGAGGCTGGAATCCTGACATCTTTTAGCATGGACTGTACCATTGCTTGTCCTCAGGGTGGAATCCTGATTCCTATTTAGCCTGGACTGTACCATTGTTTACCATGAGTTTGGAATCCTGACTCCTTTTGCATGGACTGTACCATTGTTTGTCTTCAGGGTGGAATCCTGAATGCTTTTTAGCCTGGACTGTACCATTGTTTGTCATCAAGTTGGAATCCTGACTTCTTTATAGCCTGGACTGTACCATTGTTTGTCATAAGGTTGGAATCCTGACTTCTTTTTAGCATGGACTGTACCATTGTTTGTCATCATGCTCGAATCCTGATACCTTTTTAGCCTGGACTGTACCATTGTTTGCCATGAGTTTGGAATCCTGACTTCTTTTTAGCATGGACTGTACCATTGTTTGTGTTCAGGGTGGAATCCTGACCCCTTTTTAGCCTGGACTGTACCATTGTTTGTCATAAGGCTGGAATCCTGACTTCTTTTTAGCATGGACTGTACCATTGTTTGTCTATGGGTGGAATCCTGATTCCTATTTAGCCTGGACTGTACCATTGAATGTTGTAAGGTTGGAATCCTGACCACTTTTTAGGCTGGACTGTACCATTGTTTGTCATAAGGTTGGAATCCTGACTTCTTTTTTGCCTGGACTGTACCATTGTTTGTCATAAGGCTGGAATCCTGACTTCTTTTTAGCATGGACTGTACCATTGTTTGTCTATGGGTGGAATCCTGATTCCTATTTAGCCTGGACTGTACCATTGTTTGTCATAAGGTTGGAATCCTGACCCCTTTTTAGGCTGGACTGTACCATTGTTTGTCATAAGGTTGGAATCCTGACTTCTTTTTAGCATGGACAGTACCATTGTTTGTCATCATGTTGGAATCCTGACTTCTTTTTAGCATGGACTGTACCATTGTTTGTCATCATGCTGGAATCCTGATACCTTTTTAGTCTGGACTGTATCATTGTTTGCCATGAGTTTGGAATCCTGACCCCTTTTTAGCCTGGACGGTATCATTGTTTGTCATAAGGCTGCAATCCTGACTTCTTTTTAGCATGGACTGTACCATTATTTGTCATCATGCTGGAATCCTGAATGCTTTTTAGCCTGGACTGTACCATTGTTTGTCATAAGGTTGGAATCCTGACTTCTTTTTAGCATGGACTGTACCATTGTTTGTCTATGGTTGGAATCCTGATTCCTATTTAGCCTGGACTGTACCATTGAATGTCATAAGGTTGGAATCCTGACCCCTTTTTAGGCTGGACTGTACCATTGTTTGTCATCATGCTGGAATCCTGATACCTTTTTAGCCTGGACTGTACCATTGTTTACCATGAGTTTGGAATCCTGACTTCTTTTTGCATGGACTGTACCATTGTTTGTGTTCAGGGTGGAATCCTGACCCCTTTTTAGCCTGAACTGTACCATTGTTTGTCATAAGGCTGGAATCCTGACTTCTTTTTAGCATGGACTGTACCATTGTTTGTCTATGGGTGGAATCCTGATTCCTATTTAGCCTGGACTGTACCATTGTTTGTCATAAGGTTGGAATCCTGACCCCTTTTTAGGCTGGACTGTACCATTGTTTGTCATAAGGTTGGAATCCTGACTTCTTTTTAGCATGGACTGTACCATTGTTTGCCATGATGCTGGAATCCTGACATCTTTTTAGCATGGACTGTACCATTGCTTGTCCTCAGGGTGGAATCCTGATTCCTATTTAGCCTGGACTGTACCATTGTTTGTCATAAGGTTGGAATCCTGACCCCTTTTTAGCCTGGACTGTACCATTGTTTACCATTAGTTTGGAATCCTGACTTCTTTTTGCATGGACTGTACCATTGTTTGTCTTCAGGGTGGAATCCTGAATGCTTTTTAGCCTGGACTGTACCATTGTTTGTCATCAAGCTGGAATCCTGACTTCTTTATAGCCTGGACTGTACCATTGTTTGTCATAAGGTTGGAATCCTGATTTCTTTTTAGCATGGACTGTACCATTGTTTGTCATCATGCTGGAATCCTGATACCTTTTTAGCCTGGACTGTACCATTGTTTGCCATGAGTTTGGAATCCTGAATTCTTTTTAGCATGGACTGTACCATTGTTTGTGTTCAGGGGTGGAATCCTGACCCCTTTTTAGCCTGGACTGTACCATTGTTTGTCATAAGGCTGGAATCCTGACTTCTTTTAGCATGGACTGTACCATTGCTTGTCTATGGGTGGAATCCTGATTCCTATTTAGCCTGGACTGTACCATTGAATGTCATAAGGTTGGAATCCTGACCCCTTTTTAGGCTGGACTGTACCATTGTTTGTCATAAGGTTGGAATCCTGACTTCTTTTTAGCATGGACTGTACCATTGTTTGTCATCATGTTGGAATCCTGACTTCTTTTTAGCATGGACTGTACCATTGTTTGTCATCAGGCTGGAATTCTGATTCCTTTTTTGCCTGGACTCTACCATTGTTTGTCATAAGGCTGGAATCCTGACTTCTTTTTTAGCATGGACTGTACCATTGTTTGTCATCATGCTGGAATCCTGAATGCTTTTTAGCCTAGACTGTACCATTGTTTGTCATCAAGCTGGAATCCTGACTTCTTTTTAGCATGGACTGTACCATTGTTTGTTTTCAGGGTGGAATCCTGACCCCTTTTTAGCTTGGACTGTACCATTGTTTGTCATAAGGTTGGAATCCTGACCCCTTTTTGCCTGGACTGTACCACTGTTTGTCATAAGGTTGGAATCCTGACTTCTTTTAGCATGGACTGTACCATTGTTTGTCATCAGGCTGGAATTCTGATTCCTTTTTTGCCTGGACTCTACCATTGTTTGCCATGAGGCTGGAATCCTGACATCTTTTTAGCATGGACTGTACCATTGTTTGTGTTCAGGGTGGAATCCTGACCCCTTTTAGCCTGGACTGTACCATTGTTTGTCATAAGGCTGGAATCCTGACTTCTTTTTAGCATGGACTGTACCATTGTTTGTCATCATGCTGGAATCCTGAATGCTTTTTAGCCTAGACTGTACCATTGTTTGTCATCAAGCTGGAATCCTGACTTCTTTTTAGCATGGACTGTACCATTGTTTGTTTTCAGGGTGGAATCCTGACCCCTTTTTAGCTTGGACTGTACCATTGTTTGTCATAAGGTTGGAATCCTGACCCCTTTTTGCCTGGACTGTACCACTGTTTGTCATAAGGTTGGAATCCTGACTTCTTTTAGCATGGACTGTACCATTGTTTGTCATCAGGCTGGAATTCTGATTCCTTTTTTGCCTGGACTCTACCATTGTTTGCCATGAGGCTGGAATCCTGACATCTTTTTAGCATGGACTGTACCATTGTTTGTGTTCAGGGTGGAATCCTGACCCCTTTTAGCTTGGACTGTACCATTGTTTGTGTTCAGGGTGGAATCCTGACCCCTTTTAGCATGGACTGTACCATTGTTTGTCATCATGCTGGAATCCTGAATGCTTTTAGCCTGGACTGTACCATTGTTTGTCATCAAGCTGGAATCCTGACTTCTTTTTAGCATGGACTGTACCATTGTTTGTTTTCAGGGTGGAATCCTGATTCCTTTTTAGCCTGGACTCTACCATTGTTTGCCATGAGGCTGGAATCCTGACATCTTTTTAGCATGGACTGTACCATTGCTTGTCCTCAGGGTGGAATCCTGATTCCTATTTAGCCTGGACTGTACCATTGATTACCATGAGTTTGGAATCCTGACTTCATTTTGCATGGACTGTACCATTGTTTGTCTTCAGGGTGGAATCCTGAATGCTTTTTAGCCTGGACTGTACCATTGTTTGTCATCAAGCTGGAATCCTGACTTCTTTATAGCCTGGACTGTTCCATTGTTTGTCATAAGGTTGGAATCCTGACTTCTTTTTAGCATGGACTGTACCATTGTTTGTCATCATGCTGGAATCCTGATACCTTTTTAGCCTGGACTGTACCATTGTTTGCCATGAGTTTGGAATCCTGACTTCTTTTTAGCATGGACTGTACCATTGTTTGTGTTCAGGGTGGAATCCTGACCCCTTTTTAGCCTGGACTGTACCAACGTTTGTCATAAGGCTGGAATCCTGACTTCTTTTTAGCATGGACTGTACCATTGTTTGTCTATGGGTGGAATCCTGATTCCTATTTAGCCTGGACTGTACCATTGTTTACCATGAGTTTGGAATCCTGACTTCTTTTTGCATGGACTGTACCATTGTTTGTTTTCAGGGTGGAATCCTGACCCCTTTATAGCTTGGACTGTACCATTGTTTGTCATAAGGTTGGAATCCTGACCCCTTTTTTGCCTGGACTGTACCACTGTTTGTCATAAGGTTGGAATCCTGACTTCTTTTTAGCATGGACTGTACCATTGTTTGTCATCAGGCTGGAATTCTGATTCCTTTTTTGCCTGGACTCTACCATTGTTTGCCATGAGGCTGGAATCCTGACATCTTTTTAGCATGGACTGTACCATTGTTTGTGTTCAGGGTGGAATCCTGACCCCTTTTTAGCTTGGACTGTACCATTGTTTGTGTTCATGGTGGAATCCTGACCCCTTTTTAGCATGGACTGTACCATTGTTTGTTTTCAGGGTGGAATCCTGATTCCTTTTTAGCCTGGACTCTACCATTGTTTGCCATGAGGCTGGAATCCTGACATCTTTTTAGCATGGACTGTACCATTGCTTGTCCTCAGGGTGGAATCCTGATTCCTATTTAGCCTGGACTGTACCATTGATTACCATGAGTTTGGAATCCTGACTTCTTTTTGCATGGACTGTACCATTGTTTGTCTTCAGGGTGGAATCCTGAATGCTTTTTAGCCTGGACTGTACCATTGTTTGTCATCAAGCTGGAATCCTGACTTCTTTATAGCCTGGACTGTTCCATTGTTTGTCATAAGGTTGGAATCCTGACTTCTTTTTAGCATGGACTGTACCATTGTTTGTCATCATGCTGGAATCCTGATACCTTTTTAGCCTGGACTGTACCATTGTTTGCCATGAGTTTGGAATCCTGACTTCTTTTTAGCATGGACTGTACCATTGTTTGTGTTCAGGGTGGAATCCTGACCCCTTTTAGCCTGGACTGTACCATTGTTTGTCATAAGGCTGGAATCCTGACTTCTTTTTAGCATGGACTGTACCATTGTTTGTCATCATGCTGGAATCCTGAATGCTTTTTAGCCTGGACTGTACCATTGTTTGTCATCAAGCTGGAATCCTGACTTCTTTTTAGCATGGACTGTACCATTGCTTGTCCTCAGGGTGGAATCCTGATTCCTATTTAGCCTGGACTGTACCATTGTTTGTCATAAGGTTGGAATCCTGACCCCCTTTTTTAGCCTGGACTGTACCATTGTTTACCATGAGTTTGGAATCCTGACTTCTTTTTTGCATGGACTGTACCATTGTTTGTCCTCAGGGTGGAATCCTGAATGCTTTTTAGCCTGGACTGTACCATTGTTTGTCATCAAGCTGGAATCCTGACTTCTTTATAGCATGGACTGTACCATTGTTTGTTTTCAGGGTGGAATCCTGATTCCTTTTTAACCTGGACTCTACTATTGTTTGCCATGAGGCTGGAATCCTGACATATTTTTAGCATGGACTGTACCATTGTTTGTCTATGGGTGGAATCCTGATTTCTTTTTAGCCTGGACTCTACCATTGTTTGCCATGAGGCTGGAATCCTAATATATTTTTAGCATGGACTGTACCATTGTTTGTCTTCAGGGTGGAATCCTGATTCCTTTTTAGCCTGGACTCTACCATTGTTTGTCATCAGGCAGGAATCCTGACTCCTTTTTAGCCTGGACTCTACCATTGTTTGCCATCAGGCAGTAATCCTGAATCCTTTTTAGCATGGACTGTACCATTGTATGTCATCATGGTGGAATCCTGATTTCTTTTTAGCCTGGACTCTACCATTGTTTGCCATCAGGCTGGAATCCTAATATATTTTTAGCGTGGATTGTACCATTCTTTTTCTTTAGGGTGGAATCCTGATTCCTATTTAGCCTAGACTGTACCATTGTATGTCATAAGGTTGGAATCCTGACCCCTTTTTAGGCTGGACTGTACCATTGTTTGTCATAAGGTTGGAATCCTGACTTCTTTTTAGCATGGACTGTACCATTGTTTGTCATCAGGCTGGAATCCTGATTCCTTTTTTGCCTGGACTCTACCATTGTTTGTCATGAGGCTGGAATCCTGAATGCTTTTTAGCCTGGACTGTACCATTGCTTGTCCTCAGGGTGGAATCCTGATTGCAATTTAGCTTGGACTGTACCATTGTTTGTCATAAGGTTGGAATCCTGACCCCTTTTTAGCCTGGACTGTACCATTGTTTGTCATAAGGTTGGAATCCTGACTTCTTTTTAGCATGGACTGTACCATTCCTTGTCCTCAGGGTGGAATCCTGATTCCTATTTAGCATGGACTGTACCATTGTTTGTCATCATGCTGGAATCCTGATACCTTTTTAGCCTGGACTCTACCATTGTTTGCCATCAGGTTGGAATCCTAATATATTTTTAGCATGGACTGTACCATTGTTTTTTTTAAGGTGGAATCCTGATTCCTATTTAGCCTAGACTGTACCATTGTATGTCATTAGGTTGGAATCCTGACCCCTTTTTAGGCTGGACTGTACCATTGTTTGTCATAAGGTTGGAATCCTGACTTCTTTTTAGCATGGACTGTACCATTGTTTGTCATAAGGTTGGAATCCTGACTTCTTTTTAGGCTGGACTGTACCATTGTTTGTCATAAGGTTGGAATCCTGATTCCTATTTAGCATGGACTGTACCATTGTTTGTCATCATGCTGGAATCCTGATTCCTTTTTAGCCTGGACTGTACCATTGTTTGCCATGAGTTTGGAATCCTGACATCTTTTTAGCATGGACTGTACCATTGTTTGTGTTCAGGGTGGAAACCTGACCCCTTTTTAGCCTGAACTGTACCATTGTTTGTCATAAGGCTGGAATCCTGACTTCTTTTTAGCATGGACTGTACCATTGTTTGTCATCATGCTGGAATCCTGAATGCTTTTTAGCCTGGACTGTACCATTGTTTGTCATCAAGCTGGAATCCTGACTTCTTTTTAGCATGGACTGTACCATTGTTTGTTTTCAGGGTGGAATCCTGATTCCTTTTTAGCCTGGACTCTACCATTGTTTGCCATGAGGCTGGAATCCTGACATCTTTTTAGCATGGACTGTACCATTGCTTGTCCTCAGGGTGGAATCCTGATTCCTATTTAGCCTGGACTATACCATTGTTTGTCATAAGGTTGGAATCCTGACCCCTTTTTAGCCTGGACTGTACCATTGTTTACCATGAGATTGGAATCCTGACTTCTTTTTGCATGGACTGTACCATTGTTTGTCTTCAGGGTGGAATCCTGAATGCTTTTTAGCCTGGACTGTACCATTGTTTGTCATCAAGTTGGAATCCTGACTTCTTTATAGCATGGACTGTACCATTGTTTGTTTTCAGGGTGGAATCCTGATTCCTTTTTAACCTGGACTCTACTATTGTTTGCCATGAGGCTGGAATCCTGACATATTTTTAGCATGGACTGTACCATTGTTTGTCTTTGGGTGGAATCCTGATTTCTTTTTAGCCTGGACTCTACCATTGTTTGTCATAAGGCTGGAATCCTGACTTCTTTTTAGCATGGACTGTACCATTGTTTTTCTATGGGTGGAATCCTGATTCCTATTTAGCCTGGACTGTACCATTGTTTGTCATAAGGTTGGAATCCTGACCCCTTTTTAGGCTGGACTGTACCATTGTTTGTCATAAGGTTGGAATCCTGACTTCTTTTTAGCATGGACTGTACCATTGTTTGTCATCAGGCTGGAATTCTGATTCCTTTTTTGCTTGGACTCTACCATTGTTTGCCATGAGGCTGGAATCCTAACATCTTATTAACATGGACTGTACCATTGCTTGTCCTCAGGGTGGAATCCTGATTCCTATTTAGCCTGGACTGTACCATTGTTTGTCATAAGGTTGGAATCCTGACCCCTTTTTTGCCTGGACTGTACCATTGTTTGTCATCATGCTGGAATCCTGATACCTTTTTAGCCTGGACTGTACCATTGTTTGTCATAAGGCTGGAATCCTGATTTCTTTTTAGCATGGACTGTACCATTGTTTGTCATCATGCTGGAATCCTGAATGCTTTTTAGCCTGGACTGTACCATTGTTTGTCATAAGGCTGGAATCCTGACTTCTTTCTGCATGGACTGTACCATTGTTTGTAAATGGGTGGAATCCTGATTTCTTTTTAGCCTGGACTCTACCATTGTTTGCCATGAGGCTGGAATCCTGACATATTTTTAGCATGGACTGTACCATTGTTTGTCTATGTGTGGAATCCTGATTTCTTTTTTAGCCTGGACTCTACCATTGTTTGCCATGAGGATGGAATCCTAATATATTTTTAGCATGGCCTGTACCATTGTTTGTCTTCAGGGTGGAATCCTGATTCCTTTTTAGCCTGGACTCTACCATTGTTTGTCATCAGGCAGGAATCCTGACTCCTTTTTAGCCTGGACTCTACCATTGTTTGCCATCAGGCAGTAATCCTGAATCCTTTTTAGCCTGGACTGTACCATTGTATGTCATCATGGTAGAATCCTGATTTCTTTTTAGCCTGGACTCTACTATTGTTTGCCATCAGGCTGGAATCCTAATATATTTTTAGCGTGGACTGTACCATTGTTTTTCTTTAGGGTGGAATCCTGATTCCTATTTAGCCTGGACTGTACCATTGTATGTCATAAGGTTGGAATCCTGACCCCTTTTTAGGCTGGACTGTACCATTGTTTGTCATAAGGTTGGAATCCTGACTTCTTTTTAGCATGGACTGTACTATTGTTTGTCATCATGTTGGAATCCTGACTTCTTTTTAGCATGGACTGTACCATTGTTTGTCATCAGGCTGGAATCCTGATTCCTTTTTTTGCCTGGACTCTACCATTGTTTGCCATGAGGCTGGAATCCTGACATCATTTTAGCATGGATTGTACCATTGCTTGTCCTCAGGGTGGAATCCTGATTCCTATTTAGCCTGGACTGTACCATTGTTTGTCATAAGGTTGGAATCCTGACCCCTTTTTAGCCTGGACTGTACCATTGTTTGTCATAAGGTTGGAATCCTGACTTCTTTTTAGCATGGACTGTACCATTGTTTGTCATCATGCTGGAATCCTGATACCTTTTTAGCCTGGACTGTACCATTGTTTGCCATGAGTTTGGAATCCTGACTTCTTTTTAGCATGGACTGTACCATTGTTTGTGTTCAGGGTGGAATCCTGACCCCTTTTTAGCCTGGACTGTACCATTGTTTGTCATAAGGCTGGAATCCTGACATCTTTTTAGCATGGACTGTACCATTGTTTGTGTTCAGGGTGGAAACCTGACCCCTTTTTAGCCTGAACTGTACCATTGTTTGTCATAAGGCTGGAATCCTGACTTCTTTTTAGCATGGACTGTACCATTGTTTGTCATCATGCTGGAATCCTGAATGCTTTTTAGCCTGGACTGTACCATTGTTTGTCATCAAGCTGGAATCCTGACTTCTTTTTAGCATGGACTGTACCATTGTTTGTTTTCAGGGTGGAATCCTGATTCCTTTTTAGCCTGGACTCTACCATTGTTTGCCATGAGGCTGGAATCCTGACATCTTTTAGCATGGACTGTACCATTGCTTGTCCTCAGGGTGGAATCCTGATTCCTATTTAGCCTGGACTATACCATTGTTTGTCATAAGGTTGGAATCCTGACCCCTTTTTAGCCTGGACTGTACCATTGTTTACCATGAGATTGGAATCCTGACTTCTTTTTGCATGGACTGTACCATTGTTTGTCTTCAGGGTGGAATCCTGAATGCTTTTTAGCCTGGACTGTACCATTGTTTGTCATCAAGTTGGAATCCTGACTTCTTTATAGCATGGACTGTACCATTGTTTGTTTTCAGGGTGGAATCCTGATTCCTTTTTAACCTGGACTCTACTATTGTTTGCCATGAGGCTGGAATCCTGACATATTTTTAGCATGGACTGTACCATTGTTTGTCTTTGGGTGGAATCCTGATTTCTTTTTAGCCTGGACTCTACCATTGTTTGTCATAAGGCTGGAATCCTGACTTTTTTTTAGCATGGACTGTACCATTGTTTTTCTATGGGTGGAATCCTGATTCCTATTTAGCCTGGACTGTACCATTGTTTGTCATAAGGTTGGAATCCTGACCCCTTTTTAGGCTGGACTGTACCATTGTTTGTCATAAGGTTGGAATCCTGACTTCTTTTTAGCATGGACTGTACCATTGTTTGTCATCAGGCTGGAATTCTGATTCCTTTTTTGCTTGGACTCTACCATTGTTTGCCATGAGGCTGGAATCCTAACATCTTATTAACATGGACTGTACCATTGCTTGTCCTCAGGGTGGAATCCTGATTCCTATTTAGCCTGGACTGTACCATTGTTTGTCATAAGGTTGGAATCCTGACCCCTTTTTTGCCTGGACTGTACCATTGTTTGTCATCATGCTGGAATCCTGATACCTTTTTAGCCTGGACTGTACCATTGTTTGTCATAAGGCTGGAATCCTGATTTCTTTTTAGCATGGACTGTACCATTGTTTGTCATCATGCTGGAATCCTGAATGCTTTTTAGCCTGGACTGTACCATTGTTTGTCATAAGGCTGGAATCCTGACTTCTTTCTGCATGGACTGTACCATTGTTTGTAAATGGGTGGAATCCTGATTTCTTTTTAGCCTGGACTCTACCATTGTTTGCCATGAGGCTGGAATCCTGACATATTTTTAGCATGGACTGTACCATTGTTTGTCTATGTGTGGAATCCTGATTTCTTTTTAGCCTGGACTCTACCATTGTTTGCCATGAGGATGGAATCCTAATATATTTTTAGCATGGCCTGTACCATTGTTTGTCTTCAGGGTGGAATCCTGATTCCTTTTTAGCCTGGACTCTACCATTGTTTGTCATCAGGCAGGAATCCTGACTCCTTTTTAGCCTGGACTCTACCATTGTTTGCCATCAGGCAGTAATCCTGAATCCTTTTTAGCCTGGACTGTACCATTGTATGTCATCATGGTAGAATCCTGATTTCTTTTTAGCCTGGACTCTACTATTGTTTGCCATCAGGCTGGAATCCTAATATATTTTTAGCGTGGACTGTACCATTGTTTTTCTTTAGGGTGGAATCCTGATTCCTATTTAGCCTGGACTGTACCATTGTATGTCATAAGGTTGGAATCCTGACCCCTTTTTAGGCTGGACTGTACCATTGTTTGTCATAAGGTTGGAATCCTGACTTCTTTTTAGCATGGACTGTACTATTGTTTGTCATCATGTTGGAATCCTGACTTCTTTTTAGCATGGACTGTACCATTGTTTGTCATCAGGCTGGAATCCTGATTCCTTTTTTTGCCTGGACTCTACCATTGTTTGCCATGAGGCTGGAATCCTGACATCATTTTAGCATGGATTGTACCATTGCTTGTCCTCAGGGTGGAATCCTGATTCCTATTTAGCCTGGACTGTACCATTGTTTGTCATAAGGTTGGAATCCTGACCCCTTTTTAGCCTGGACTGTACCATTGTTTGTCATAAGGTTGGAATCCTGACTTCTTTTTAGCATGGACTGTACCATTGTTTGTCATCATGCTGGAATCCTGATACCTTTTTAGCCTGGACTGTACCATTGTTTGCCATGAGTTTGGAATCCTGACTTCTTTTTAGCATGGACTGTACCATTGTTTGTGTTCAGGGTGGAATCCTGACCCCTTTTTAGCCTGGACTGTACCATTGTTTGTCATAAGGCTGGAATCCTGACTTCTTTTTAGCCTGGACTGTACCATTGTTTGTCATAAGGTTGGAATCCTGACCCCTTTTTAGGCTGGACTGTCCCATTGTTTACCATGAGTTTGGAATCCTGACTTCTTTTTGCATGGACTGTACCATTGTTTGTCCTCAGGGTGGAATCCTGATTCCAATTTAGCCTGGACTGTACCATTGTTTGTCATAAGGTTGGAATCCTGACCCCTTTTTAGCCTGGACTGTACCATTGTTTACCATGAGTTTGGAATCCTGACTTCTTTCTGCATGGACTGTACCATTGTTTGTAAATGGGTGGAATCCTGATTTCTTTTTAGCCTGGACTCTACCATTGTTTGCCATGAGGCTGGAATCCTGACATATTTTTAGCATGGACTGTACCATTGTTTGTCTATGGGTGGAATCCTGATTTCTTTTTAGCCTGGACTCTACCATTGTTTGCCATGAGGCTGGAATCCTAATATATTTTTAGCATGGCCTGTACCATTGTTTGTCTTCAGGGTGGAATCCTGATTCCTTTTTAGCCTGGACTCTACCATTGTTTGTCATCAGGCAGGAATCCTGACTCCTTTTTAGCCTGCACTCTACCATTGTTTGCCATCAGGCAGTAATCCTGAATCCTTTTTAGCCTGGATTGTACCATTGTATGTCATCATGGTAGAATCCTGATTTCTTTTTAGCCTGGACTCTACCATTGTTTGCCATCAGGCTGGAATCCTAATATATTTTTAGCGTGGACTGTACCATTGTTTTTCTTTAGGGTGGAATCCTGATTCCTATTTAGCCTGGACTGTACCATTGTATGTCATAAGGTTGGAATCCTGACCCCTTTTTAGGCTGGACTGTACCATTGTTTGTCATAAGGTTGGAATCCTGACTTCTTTTTAGCATGGACTGTAGTATTGTTTGTCATCATGTTGGAATCCTGACTTCTTTTTAGCATGGACTGTACCATTGTTTGTCATCAGGCTGGAATCCTGATTCCTTTTTTTGCCTGGACTCTACCATTGTTTACCATGAGGCTGGAATCCTGACATCTTTTTAGCATGGACTGTACCATTGCTTGTCCTCAGGGTGGAATCCTGATTCCTATTTAGCCTGGACTGTACCATTGTTTGTCATAAGGTTGGAATCCTGACCCCTTTTTAGCCTGGACTGTACCATTGTTTGTCATAAGGTTGGAATCCTGACTTCTTTTTAGCATGGACTGTACCATTGTTTGTCATCATGCTGGAATCCTGATACCTTTTTAGCCTGGACTGTACCATTGTTTGCCATGAGTTTGGAATCCTGACTTCTTTTTAGCATGGACTGTACCATTGTATGTCATCATGGTGGAATCCTGACATATTTTTAGCCTGGACTCTACCATTGTTTGCCATCAGGCTGGAATCCTAATATATTTTTAGCGTGGACTGTACCATTGTTTTTCTTCAGGGTGGAATCCTGATTCCTTTTTAGCCTGGACTGTACCATTGTTTGTCATCAAGCTAGAATCCTGACTTCTTTTTACCATGGCCTGTACCATTGCTTGCCATGAGGCTGGAATCCTGACCCCTATTTAGCCTGGACTGTACCATTGTTTGTCATAAGGCTGGAATCCTGACGTCTTTTTTAGCATGGACTGTACCATTGTTTGTCATCATGCTGGAATCCTGATACCTTTTTAGCCTGGACTGTACCATTGTTTGTGTTCAGGGTGGAATCCTGACCCCTTTTTAGCCTGGACTCTACCATTTTTTGCCATGAGGCTGAAATCATTACTTCTTTTTTAGTATGGACTGTACCATTGTTTGTCATCAGGCAGGAATCCTGAATACTTTTTAGCCTGGACTGTACCATTGTATGTCATCATGGTGGAATCCTGACCCCTTTTTAGCCTGGACTGTACCATTGTTTGTCTTAAGGTTGGAATCCTGACTTCTTTTTAGCATGGACTGTACCATTGTTTGTCATCATGTTGGAATCCTGATTCCTTTTTAGCCTGGACTGTACCATTGTTTGCCATGAGTTTGGAATCCTGACTTCTTTTTATCATGGACTGTACCATTGTTTGTGTTCAGGGTGGAATCCTGACCCCTTTTTAGCCTAGACTGTACCATTGTTTGTCATAAGGCTGGAATCCTGAATTTCTTTTTAGCATGGACTGTACCATTGTTTGTTTTCAGGGTGGAATCCTGATTCCTTTTTAGCCTGGACTCTACCATTGTTTGCCATGAGGCTGGAATCCTGACATCTTTTTAGCATGGACTGTACCATTGCTTGTCCTCAGGGTGGAATCCTGATTCCTATTTAGCCTGGACTATACCATTGTTTGTCATAAGGTTGGAATCCTGACCTTTTTTTAGCCTGGACTGTACCATTGTTTGTCATAATGTTGGAATCCTGACTTCTTTTTAGCATGGACTGTACCATTGTTTGTCATCATGCTGGAATCCTGATACCTTTTTAGCCTGGACTGTACCATTGTTTGTCATAAGGCTGGAATCCTGACTTCTTTTTAGCATGGACTGTACCATTGTTTGTGTTCAGGGTGGAATCCTGACCCCTTTTTAGCCTGGACTGTACCATTGTTTGTCATAAGGCTGGAATCCTGACTTCTTTTTAGCATGGACTGTACCATTGTTTGTCTATGGGTGGAATCCAGATTCCTATTTAGCATGGACTGTACCATTGTTTGCCATGAGTTTGGAATCCTGACTTCTTTTTAGCATGGACTGTACCATTGTTTGTGTTCAGGGTGGAATCCTGACCCCTTTTTAGCCTGGACTGTACCATTGTTTGTCATAAGGCTGGAATCCTGACTTCTTTTTAGCATGGACTGTACCATTGTTTGTCAATCAGGGTGGAATCCAGATTCCTATTTAGCCTGGGCTGTACCATTGTTTGTCATAAGGTTGGAATCCTGACTTCTTTTTAGCATGGACTGTACCATTGTTTGTGTAGATTGGAATCCTGACCCCTTTTTAGCCTGGACTATACCATTGTTTGTCATAAGGCTGGAATCCTGACTTCTTTTTAGCATGGACTGTACCATTGTTTGTCTATAGGGTGGAATCCAGATTCCTATTTAGCATGGACTGTACCAATGTTTGCCATGAGTTTGGAATCCTGACTTCTTTTTAGCATGGACTGTACCATTGTTTGTGTTCAGGGTGGAATCCTGACCCCTTTTTAGCCTGGACTGTACCATTGTTTGTCATAAGGCTGGAATCCTGACTTCTTTTTAGCATGGACTGTACCATTGTTTGTCTATGGGTGGAATCCAGATTCCTATTTAGCCTGGGCTGTACCATTGTTTGTCATAAGGTTGGAATCCTGACCCCTTTTTGGGCTGGACTGTACCATTGTTTGTCATAAGGTTGGAATCCTTTCTTCTTTTTAGCATGGACTGTACCATTCTTTGTGTTCAGGGTGGAATCCTGACCCCTTTTTAGCCTGGACTGTACCATTGTTTGTCATAAGGCTGGAATCCTGACTTCTTTTTAGCATGGACTGTACCATTGTTTGTCTATGGGTGGAATCCAGATTCCTATTTAGCCTGGACTGTACCATTGTTTGTCATAAGGTTGGAATCCTGACCCCTTTTTAGGCTGGACTGTACCATTGTTTGTCATAAGGTTGGAATCCTGACTTCTTTTTAGCATGGACTGTACCATTGTTTGTCATCAGGCTGGAATCCTGACCCCTTTTTAGCCTGGACTGTACCATTGTTTGTCATAAGGCTGGAATCCTGACTTCTTTTTAGCATGGACTGTACCATTGTTTGTCTTCAGGGTGGAATCCTGATTCCTTTTTAGCCTGGACTCTACCATTGTTTGTCATCAGGCAGGAATCCTGACTCCTTTTTAGCCTGGACTCTACCATTGTTTGCCATCAGGCAGTAATCCTGAATCCTTTTTAGCCTGGACTGTAAAATTGTATGTCATCATGCTGGAATCCTGATACCCTTTTAGCCTGGACTGTACCATTGTTTGCCATGAGTTTGGAATCCTGACTTCTTTTTAGCATGGACTGTACCATTGTTTGTGTTCAGGGTGGAATCCTGACTTCTTTTTAGCATGGACTGTACCATTGTTTGTCAACAGGCTGGAATCCTGACCCCTTTTTAGCCTGGACTGTACCATTGTTTGTCATAAGGCTGGAATCCTGACTTCTTTTTAGCATGCACTGTACCATTGTTTGTTTTCAGGGTGGAATCCTGATTCCTTTTTAGCCTGGACTCTACCAGTTTTTGCCATGAGGCTGAAATCATTACTTCTTTTTTAGTATGGACTGTACCATTGTTTGTCATAAGGTTGGAATCCTGACCTTTTTTTAGCCTGGACTGTACCATTGTTTGTCATAAGGTTGGAATCCTGACATCTTTTTAGCATGGACTGTACCATTGTTTGTCATCATGCTGGAATCCTGATACCTTTTTAGCCTGGACTCTACCAGTTTTTGCCATGAGGCTGAAATCATTACTTCTTTTTTAGTATGGACTGTACCATTGTTTGTCATCAGGCAGGAATCCTGAATCCTTTTTAGCCTGGACTGTACCATTGTATGTCATCATGGTGGAATCCTGACATATTTTTAGCCTGGACTCTACCATTGTTTGCCATCAGGCTGGAATCCTAATATATTTTTAGCGTGGACTGTACCATTGTTTTTCTTCAGGGTGGAATCCTGATTCCTTTTTAGCCTGGACTGTACCATTGTTTGTCATCAAGCTAGAATCCTGACTTCTTTTTACCATGGCCTGTACCATTGCTTGCCATGAGGCTGGAATCCTGACCCCTATTTAGCCTGGACTGTACCATTGTTTGTCATAAGGCTGGAATCCTGACGTCTTTTTAGCATGGACTGTACCATTGTTTGTCATCATGCTGGAATCCTGATACCTTTTTAGCCTGGACTGTACCATTGTTTGTGTTCAGGGTGGAATCCTGACCCCTTTTTAGCCTGGACTCTACCATTTTTTGCCATGAGGCTGAAATCATTACTTCTTTTTTAGTATGGACTGTACCATTGTTTGTCATCAGGCAGGAATCCTGAATACTTTTTAGCCTGGACTGTACCATTGTATGTCATCATGGTGGAATCCTGACCCCTTTTTAGCCTGGACTGTACCATTGTTTGTCTTAAGGTTGGAATCCTGACTTCTTTTTAGCATGGACTGTACCATTGTTTGTCATCATGTTGGAATCCTGATTCCTTTTTAGCCTGGACTGTACCATTGTTTGCCATGAGTTTGGAATCCTGACTTCTTTTTATCATGGACTGTACCATTGTTTGTGTTCAGGGTGGAATCCTGACCCCTTTTTAGCCTGGACTGTACCATTGTTTGTCATAAGGCTGGAATCCTGAATTTCTTTTTAGCATGGACTGTACCATTGTTTGTTTTCAGGGTGGAATCCTGATTCCTTTTTAGCCTGGACTCTACCATTGTTTGCCATGAGGCTGGAATCCTGACATCTTTTTAGCATGGACTGTACCATTGCTTGTCCTCAGGGTGGAATCCTGATTCCTATTTAGCCTGGACTATACCATTGTTTGTCATAAGGTTGGAATCCTGACCTTTTTTTAGCCTGGACTGTACCATTGTTTGTCATAATGTTGGAATCCTGACTTCTTTTTAGCATGGACTGTACCATTGTTTGTCATCATGCTGGAATCCTGATACCTTTTTAGCCTGGACTGTACCATTGTTTGTCATAAGGCTGGAATCCTGACTTCCTTTTAGCATGGACTGTACCATTGTTTGTGTTCAGGGTGGAATCCTGACCCCTTTTTAGCCTGGACTGTACCATTGTTTGTCATAAGGCTGGAATCCTGACTTCTTTTTAGCATGGACTGTACCATTGTTTGTCTATGGGTGGAATCCAGATTCCTATTTAGCATGGACTGTACCATTGTTTGCCATGAGTTTGGAATCCTGACTTCTTTTTAGCATGGACTGTACCATTGTTTGTGTTCAGGGTGGAATCCTGACCCCTTTTTAGCCTGGACTGTACCATTGTTTGTCATAAGGCTGGAATCCTGACTTCTTTTTAGCATGGACTGTACCATTGTTTGTCTATGGGTGGAATCCAGATTCCTATTTAGCCTGGGCTGTACCATTGTTTGTCATAAGGTTGGAATCCTGACTTCTTTTTAGCATGGACTGTACCATTGTTTGTCATAAGGCTGGAATCCTGACTTCTTTTTAGCATGGACTGTACCATTGTTTGTCTATGGGTGGAATCCAGATTCCTATTTAGCATGGACTGTACCATTGTTTGCCATGAGTTTGGAATCCTGACTTCTTTTTAGCATGGACTGTACCATTGTTTGTGTTCAGGGTGGAATCCTGACCCCTTTTTAGCCTGGACTGTACCATTGTTTGTCATAAGGCTGGAATCCTGACTTCTTTTTAGCATGGACTGTACCATTGTTTGTCATGAGGCTGGAATCCTTAGTTCCTATTTTAGCCTGGACTGTACCATTGTTTGTCATAAGGTTGGAATCCTGACTTCTTTTTAGCATGGACTGTACCATTGTATGTGTTCAGGGTGGAATCCTGACCTATTTTTAGCCTGGACTGTACCATTGTTTGCCATAAGGCTGGAATCCTGACTATTTTTAGCATGGACTGTACCATTGTTTGTCTTTAGGGTGGAATCCTGATTCCTATTTAGCCTGGACTGTACCAATGTTTGCCATGAGTTTGGAATCCTGACTTCTTTTTAGCATGGACTGTACCATTGTTTGTCTCAGGGTGGAATCCTGACCCCTTTTTAGCCTGGACTGTACCATTGTTTGTCATAAGGCTGGAATCCTGACTTCTTTTTAGCATGGACTGTACCATTGTTTGTCTATGGTGGAATCCAGATTCCTATTTAGCCTGGGCTGTACCATTGTTTGTCATAAGGTTGGAATCCTGACCCCTTTTTAGCCTGGACTGTACCATTGTTTGTCATAAGGCTGGAATCCTGACTTCTTTTTTAGCATGGACTGTACCATTGTTTGTCATAGGGTGGAATCCAGAATCCTATTTAGCCTGGACTGTACCATTGTTTGTCATAAGGTTGGAATCCTGACCCCTTTTAGGCTGGACTGTACCATTGTTTGTCATAAGGTTGGAATCCTGACTTCTTTTTAGCATGGACTGTACCATTGTTTGTCATCATGGCTGGAATCCTGACCCCTTTTTAGCCTGGACTGTACCATTGTTTGTCATAAGGCTGGAATCCTGACTTCTTTTTTAGCATGGACTGTACCATTGTTTGTCTTCAGGGTGGAATCCTGATTCCTTTTTAGCCTGGACTCTACCATTGTTTGCCATCAGGCAGTAATCCTGAATCCTTTTTAGCCTGGACTGTACCATTGTATGTCATCATGCTGGAATCCTGATACCCTTTTAGCCTGGACTGTACCATTGTTTGCCATGAGTTTGGAATCCTGACTTCTTTTTAGCATGGACTGTACCATTGTTTGTGTTCAGGGTGGAATCCTGATTCCTTTTTAGCCTGGACTCTACCATTGTTTGCCATGAGGCTGGAATCCTGACATCTTTTTAGCATGGACTGTACCATTGCTTGTCCTCAGGGTGGAATCCTGATTCCTATTTAGCCTGGACTATACCATTGTTTGTCATAAGGTTGGAATCCTGACCTTTTTTTAGCCTGGACTGTACCATTGTTTGTCATAATGTTGGAATCCTGACTTCTTTTTAGCATGGACTGTACCATTGTTTGTCATCATGCTGGAATCCTGATACCTTTTTAGCCTGGACTGTACCATTGTTTGTCATAAGGCTGGAATCCTGACTTCTTTTTAGCATGGACTGTACCATTGTTTGTGTTCAGGGTGGAATCCTGACCCCTTTTTAGCCTGGACTGTACCATTGTTTGTCATAAGGCTGGAATCCTGACTTCTTTTTAGCATGGACTGTACCATTGTTTGTCTATGGGTGGAATCCAGATTCCTATTTAGCATGGACTGTACCATTGTTTGCCATGAGTTTGGAATCCTGACTTCTTTTTAGCATGGACTGTACCATTGTTTGTGTTCAGGGTGGAATCCTGACCCCTTTTTAGCCTGGACTGTACCATTGCTTGTCATAAGGCTGGAATCCTGACTTCTTTTTAGCATGGACTGTACCATTGTTTGTCTATGGGTGGAATCCAGATTCCTATTTAGCCTGGGCTGTACCATTGTTTGTCATAAGGTTGGAATCCTGACTTCTTTTTTAGCATGGACTGTACCATTGTTTGTCATAAGGCTGGAATCCTGACTTCTTTTTAGCATGGACTGTACCATTGTTTGTCTATGGGTGGAATCCAGATTCCTATTTAGCATGGACTGTACCATTGTTTGCCATGAGTTTGGAATCCTGACTTCTTTTTAGCATGGACTGTACCATTGTTTGTGTTCAGGGTGGAATCCTGACCCCTTTTTAGCCTGGACTGTACCATTGTTTGTCATAAGGCTGGAATCCTGACTTCTTTTAGCATGGACTGTACCATTGTTTGTCTATGGGTGGAATCCAGATTCCTATTTAGCCTGGGCTGTACCATTGTTTGCCATAAGGTTGGAATCCTGACTTCTTTTTAGCATGGACTGTACCATTGTTTGTGTTCAGGGTGGAATCCTGACCCCTTTTTTAGCCTGGACTGTACCATTGTTTGTCATAAGGCTGGAATCCTGACTTCTTTTTAGCATGGACTGTACCATTGTTTGTCTATAGGTGGAATCCAGATTCCTATTTAGCATGGACTGTACCAATGTTTGCCATGAGTTTGGAATCCTGACTTCTTTTAGCATGGACTGTACCATTGTTTGTGTTCAGGGTGGAATCCTGACCCCTTTTTAGCCTGGACTGTACCATTGTTTGTCATAAGGCTGGAATCCTGACCTCTTTTTAGCATGGACTGTACCATTGTTTGTCTAAGGGTGGAATCCTGATTCCTATTTAGCCTGGGCTGTACCATTGTTTGTCATAAGGTTGGAATCCTGACCCCTTTTTTAGCCTGGACTGTACCATTGTTTGTCATAAGGCTGGAATCCTGACTTCTTTTTTAGCATGGACTGTACCATTGTTTGTCTAAGGGTGGAATCCAGATTCCTATTTAGCCTGGACTGTACCATTGTTTGTCATAAGGTTGGAATCCTGACCCCTTTTTAGGCTGGACTGTACCATTGTTTGTCATAAGGTTGGAATCCTGACTTCTTTTTAGCATGGACTGTACCATTGTTTGTCATCAGGCTGGAATCATGACCCCTTTTTAGCCTGGACTGTACCATTGTTTGTCATAAGGCTGGAATCCTGACTTCTTTTTAGCATGGACTGTACCATTGTTTGTCTTCAGGGTGGAATCCTGATTCCTTTTTAGCCTGGACTCTACCATTGTTTGCCATCAGGCAGTAATCCTGAATCCTTTTTAGCCTGGACTGTACCATTGTATGTCATCATGCTGGAATCCTGATACCCTTTTAGCCTGGACTGTACCATTGTTTGCCATGAGTTTGGAATCCTGACTTCTTTTTAGCATGGACTGTACCATTGTTTGTGTTCAGGGTGGAATCCTGATTCCTTTTTAGCCTGGACTCTACCATTGTTTGCCATGAGGCTGGAATCCTGACATCTTTTTAGCATGGACTGTACCATTGCTTGTCCTCAGGGTGGAATCCTGATTCCTATTTAGCCTGGACTGTACCATTGCTTGTCCTCAGGGTGGAATCCTGATTCCTATTTAGCCTGGACTGTACCATTGTTTGTCATAAGGTTGGAATCCTGACCTTTTTTTAGCCTGGACTGTACCATTGTTTGTCATAATGTTGGAATCCTGACTTCTTTTTAGCATGGACTGTACCATTGTTTGTCATCATGCTGGAATCCTGATACCTTTTTAGCCTGGACTGTACCATTGTTTGTCATAAGGCTGGAATCCTGACTTCTTTTTAGCATGGACTGTACCATTGTTTGTGTTCAGGGTGGAATCCTGACCCCTTTTTAGCCTGGACTGTGCCATTGTTTGTCATAAGGCTGGAATCCTGACTTCTTTTTAGCATGGACTGTACCATTGTTTGTCTATGGGTGGAATCCAGATTCCTATTTAGCCTGGACTGTACCATTGTTTGCCATGAGTTTGGAATCCTGACTTCTTTTTAGCATGGACTGTACCATTGTTTGTGTTCAGGGTGGAATCCTGACCCCTTTTTAGCCTGGACTGTACCATTGTTTGTCCTCAGGGTGGAATCCTGATTCCTATTTAGCCTGGACTGTACCATTGTTTGTCATAAGGTTGGAATCCTGACCCCTTTTTGCCCTGGACTGTACCATTGTTTGTCATAAGGTTGGAATCCTGACTTCTTTTTAGCATGGACTGTACCATTGTTTGTCATCATGCTGGAATCCTGATACCTTTTTAGCCTGGACTGTACCATTGTTTGTCATAAGGCTGGAATCCTGACTTCTTTTTAGCATGGACTGTACCATTGTTTGTCATCATGCTGGAATCCTGAATGCTTTTTAGCCTGGACTGTACCAATGTTTGTCATCAAGCTGGAATCCTGATTCCTTTTTAGCCTGGACTCTACCATTGTTTGCCAAGAGGCTGGAATCCTGACATCTTTTTAGCATGGACTGTACCATTGCTTGTCCTCAGTGTGGAATCCTGATTCCTATTTAGCCTGGACTGTACCATTGTTTGTCATAAGGTTGGAATCCTGACCCCTTTTTAGCCTGGACTGTACCATTGTTTACCATGAGTTTGGAATCCTGACTTCTTTTTGCATGGACTGTACCATTGTTTGTCTATGGGTGGAATCCAGATTCCTATTTAGCCTGGACTGTACCATTGTTTGCCATGAGTTTGGAATCCTGACTTCTTTTTAGCATGGACTGTACCATTGTTTGTGTTCAGGGTGGAATCCTGACCCCTTTTTAGCCTGGACTGTACCATTGTTTGTCATAAGGCTGGAATCCTGACTTCTTTTTAGCATGGACTGTACCATTGTTTGTCTATGGGTGGAATCCAGATTCCTATTTAGCCTGGGCTGTACCATTGTTTGTCATAAGGCTGGAATCCTGACTTCTTTTTAGCATGGACTGTACCATTGTTTGTGTTCAGGGTGGAATCCTGACCCCTTTTTAGCCTGGACTGTACCATTGTTTGTCATCAGGCTGGAATTCTGATTCCTTTTTTGCTTGGACTCTACCATTGTTTGCCATGAGGCTGGAATCCTGACATCTTATTAACATGGAGTGTACCATTGCTTGTCCTCAGGGTGGAATCCTGATTCCTATTTAGCCTGGACTGTACCATTGTTTGTCATAAGGTTGGAATCCTGACCCCTTTTTTCCCTGGACTGTACCATTGTTTGTCATAAGGTTGGAATCCTGACTTCTTTTTAGCATGGACTGTACCATTGTTTGTCATCATGCTGGAATCCTGATACCTTTTTAGCCTGGACTGTACCATTGTTTGTCATAAGGCTGGAATCCTGACTTCTTTTTAGCATGGACTGTACCATTGTTTGTCATCATGCTGGAATCCTGAATGCTTTTTAGCCTGGACTGTACCAATGTTTGTCATCAAGCTGGAATCCTGATTCCTTTTTAGCCTGGACTCTACCATTGTTTGCCAAGAGGCTGGAATCCTGACATCTTTTTAGCATGGACTGTACCATTGCTTGTCCTCAGTGTGGAATCCTGATTCCTATTTAGCCTGGACTGTACCATTGTTTGTCATAAGGTTGGAATCCTGACCCCTTTTTTAGCCTGGACTGTACCATTGTTTACCATGAGTTTGGAATCCTGACTTCTTTTTGCATGGACTGTACCATTGTTTGTCTTCAGGGTGGAATCCTGAATGCTTTATAGCCTGGACTGTACCATTGTTTGTCATAAGGTTGGAATCCTGACTTCTTTTTAGCATGGACTGTACCATTGTTTGTCATCATGCTGGAATCCTGATACCTTTTTAGCCTGGACTGTACCATTGTTTGCCATGAGTTTGGAATCCTGACTTCTTTTTAGCATGGACTGTACCATTGTTTGTGTTCAGGGTGGAATCCTGACCCCTTTTTAGCCTGGACTGTACCATTGTTTGTCATATGGCTGGAATCCTGACTTCTTTTTAGCATGGACTGTACCATTGTTTGTCTATGGATGGAATCCTGATTCCTATTTAGCCTGGACTGTACCATTGTTTGTCATAAGGTTGGAATCCTGACCCCTTTTTAGGCTGGACTGTACCATTGTATGTCATAAGGTTGGAATCCTGACTTCTTTTTAGCATGGACTGTACCATTGTTTGTCATCATGTTGGAATCCTAACTTCTCTTTAGCATGGACTGTACCATTGTTTGTCATCAGGCTGGAATTCTGAATCCTTTTTTGCCTGGACTCTACCATTGTTTGCCATGAGGCTGTAATCCTGACATCTTTTTAGCATGGACTGTACCATTGCTTGTCCTCAGGGTGGAATCCTGATTCCTATTTAGCCTGGACTGTACCATTGTTTGTCATAAGGTTGGAATCCTGATACCATTTTAGCCTGGACTGTACCATTGTTTGCCATGAGTTTGGAAACCTGACATCTTTTTAGCATGGACTGTACCATTGTTTGTGTTCAGGGTGGAATCCTGACCCCTTTTTAGCCTGGACTGTACCATTGTTTGTCATAAGGCTGGAATCCTGACTTCTTTTTAACATGGACTGTACCATTGTTTGTCATCATGCTGGAATCCTGAATGCTTTTTAGCCTGGACTGTACCATTGTTTGTCATCAAGCTGGAATCCTGACTTCTTTTTAGCATGGACTGTACCATTGTTTGTTTTCAGGGTGGAATCCTGATTCCTTTTTAGCCTGGACTCTACCATTGTTTGCCATGAGGCTGGAATCCTGACATCTTTTTAGCATGGACTGTACCATTGCTTGTCCTCAGGGTGGAATCCTGACCCCTTTTTAGCCTGGACTGTACCATTGTTTACCATGAGTTTGGAATCCTGACTTCTTTTTGCATGGACTGTACCATTGTTTGTCTATGGGTGGAATCCTGATTTCTTTTTAGCCTGGACTCTACCATTGTTTGTCATCAGGCAGGAATCCTGACTCATTTTTAGCCTGGACTTTACCATTGTTTGCCATCAGGCAGTAATCCTGAATCCTTTTTAGACTGGACTGTACCAATGTATGTCATCATGGTGGAATCCTGATTTCTTTTTAGCCTGGACTCTACCATTGTTTGCCATCAGGCTGGAATCCTAATATATTTTTAGCGTGGACTGTACCATTGTTTTTCTTTAGGGTGGAATCCTGATTCCTATTTAGCCTGGACTGTACCATTGTATGACATATGGTTGGAATCCTGACCCCTTTTTAGGCTGGACTGTACCATTGTTTGTCATAAGGTTGGAATCCTGACTTCATTTTAGCATGGACTGTACCATTGTTTGTCATCATGTTGGAATCCTGACTTCTTTTTAGCATGGACTGTACCATTGTTTGTCATCAGGCTGGAATCCTGATTCCTTTTTTTGCCTGGACTCTACCATTGTTTGCCATGAGGCTGGAATCCTGACATCTTTTTAGCATGGACTGTACCATTGCTTGTCCTCAGGGTGGAATCCTGATTCCTATTTAGCCTGGACTGTACCATTGTTTGTCATAAGGTTGGAATCCTGACCCCTTTTTAGCCTGGACTGTACCATTGTTTGTCATAAGGTTGGAATCCTGACTTCTTTTTAGCATGGACTGTACCATTGTTTGTCATTATGCTGGAATCCTGATACCTTTTTACCCTGGACTGTACCATTGTTTGTCATCAGGCTGGAATTCTGATTCCTTTTTTGCCTGGACTCTACCATTGTTTGCCATGAGGCTGGAATCCTGACATCTTTTTAGCATGGACTGTACCATTGCTTGTCCTCAGGGTGGAATCCTGATTCCTATTTAGCCTGGACTGTACCATTGTTTGTCATAAGGTTGGAATCCTGACCCTTTTTTGCCTGGACTGTACCATTGTTTGTCATCATGCTGGAATCCTGATACCTTTTTAGCCTGGACTGTACCATTGTTTGCCATGAGTTTGGAATCCTCACATCTTTTTAGCATGGACTGTACCATTGTTTGTGTTCAGGGTGGAATCCTGACCCCTTTTTAGCCTGGACTGTACCATTGTTTGTCATAAGGCTGGAATCCTGACTTCTTTTTAGCATGGACTGTACCATTGTTTGTCATCATGCTGGAATCCTGAATGCTTTTTAGCCTGGACTGTACCATTGTTTGTCATCAAGCTGGAATCCTGACTTCTTTTTTAGCATGGACTGTACCATTGTTTGTTTTCAGGGTGGAATCCTGATTCCTTTTTAGCCTGGACTCTACCATTGTTTGCCATGAGGCTGGAATCCTGACATCTTTTTAGCATGGACTGTACCATTGCTTGTCCTCAGTGTGGAATCCTGATTCCTATTTAGCCTGGACTGTACCATTGTTTGTCATAAGGTTGGAATCCTGACCCCTTTTTAGCCTAGACTGTACCATTGTTTACCATGAGTTTGGAATCCTGACTTCTTTTTGCATGGACTGTACCATTGTTTGTCTTCAGGGTGGAATCCTGAATGCTTTTTAGCCTGGACTGTACCATTGTTTGTCATCAAGCTGGAATCCTGACTTCTTTATAGCCTGGACTGCACCATTGTTTGTCATAAGGTTGGAATCCTGACTTCTTTTTAGCATGGACTGTACCATTGTTTGTCATCATGCTGGAATCCTGATACCTTTTTAGCCTGGACTGTACCATTGTTTGCCATGAGTTTGGAATCCTGACTTCTTTTTGCATGGACTGTACCATTGTTTGTGTTCAGGGTGGAATCCTGACCCCTTTTTAGCCTGGACTGTACCATTGTTTGTCATAAGGCTGGAATCCTGACTTCTTTTTAGCATGGACTGTACCATTGTTTGTCTATGGGTGGAATCCTGATTCCTATTTAGCCTGGACTGTACCATTGTTTGTCATAAGGTTGGAATCCTGACCCCTTTTTAGGCTGGACTGTACCATTGTTTGTCATCATGTTGGAATCCTGACTTCTTTTTAGCATGGACTGTACCATTGTTTGTCATCAGGCTGGAATTCTGATTCATTTTTTGCCTGGACTCTACCATTGTTTGCAATGAGGCTGGAATCCTGACATCTTTTTAGCATGGACTGTACCATTGTTTGTCATCATGCTGGAATCCTGAATGCTTTTTAGCCTGGACTGTACCATTGTTTGTCATCAAGCTGGAATCCTGACTTCTTTTAGCATGGACTGTACCATTGTTTGTTTTCAGGGTGGAATCCTGATTCCTTTTAGCCTGGACTCTACCATTGTTTGCCATGAGGCTGGAATCCTGACATCTTTTTAGCATGGACTGTACCATTGCTTGTCCTCAGGGTGGAATCCTGATTCCTATTTAGCCTGGACTGTACCATTGTTTGTCATAAGGTTGGAATCCTGACCCCTTTTTAGCCTGGACTGTACCATTGTTTACCATAAGTTTGGAATCCTGACTTCTTTTTGCATGGACTGTACCATTGTTTGTGTTCAGGGTGGAATCCTGACCCCTTTTTAGCCTGGACTGTACCATTGTTTGTCATAAGGCTGGAATCCTGACTTCTTTTTAGCATGGACTGTACCATTGTTTGTCTATGGGTGGAATCCTGATTCCTATTTAGCCTGGACTGTACCATTGTTTGTCATAAGGTTTTAATCCTGACCCCTTTTTAGGCTGGACTGTACCATTGTTTGTCATAAGGTTGGAATCCTGACTTCTTTTTAGCATGGACTGTACCATTGTTTGTCATCATGTTGGAATCCTTACTTCTTTTTAGCATGGACTGTACCATTGTTTGTCATCAGGCTGGAATTCTGATTCCTTTTTTGCCTGGACTCTACCATTGTTTGCAATGAGGCTGGAATCCTGACATCTTTTTAGCATGGACTGTGCCATTGCTTGTCCTCAGGGTGGAATCCTGATTCCTATTTAGCCTGGACTGTACCATTGTTTGTCATAAGGTTGGAATCCTGACCCCTTTTTTGCCTGGACTGTACCATTGTTTGTCATATGGTTGGAATCCTGACTTCTTTTTAGCATGGACTGTACCATTGTTTGTCATCATGCTGGAATCCTAATACCTTTTTAGCCTGGACTGTACCATTGTTTGCCATGAGTTTGGAATCCTGACATCTTTTTAGCATGGACTGTACCATTGTTTGTGTTCAGGGTGGAATCCTGACCCCTTTTTAGCCTGGACTGTACCATTGTTTGTCATAAGGCTGGAATCCTGACTTCTTTTTAGCATGGACTGTACCATTGTTTGTCATCATGCTGGAATCCTGACTTCATTTTAGCCTGGACTGTACCATTGTTTGTTTTCAGGGTGGAATCCTGATTCCTTTTTAGCCTGGACTCTACCATTGTTTGCCATGAGGCTGGAATCCTGACATCTTTTTAGCATGGACTGTACCATTGCTTGTCCTCAGGGTGGAATCCTGATTCCTATTTAGCCTGTACTGTACCATTGTTTGTCATAAGGTTAGAATCCTGACCCCTTTTTTGCCTGGACTGTACCATTGTTTGTCATCATGCTGGAATCCTGAATGCTTTTTAGCCTGGACTGTACCATTGTTTGTCATCAAGCTGGAATCCTGACTTCTTTTTAGCATGGACTGTACCATTGTTTGTTTTCAGGGTGGAATCCTGATTCCTATTTAGCCTGGACTCTACCATTGTTTGCCATAAGGCTGGAATCCTGACATCTTTTTAGCATGGACTGTACCATTGCTTGTCCTCAGGGTGGAATCCTGATTCCTATTTAGCCTGGACTGTACCATTGTTTGTCATATGGTTGGAATCCTGACCCCTTTTTAGCCTGGACTGTACCATTGTTTACCATGAGTTTGGAATCCTGACTTCTTTTTGCATGGACTGTACCATTGTTTGTCATAAGGCTGGAATCCTGACTTCTTTTTAGCATGGACTGTACCATTGTTTGTCTATGGGTGGAATCCTGATTCCTATTTAGCCTGGACTGTACCATTGTATGTCATAAGGTTGGAATCCTGACCCCTTTTTAGGCTGGACTGTACCATTGTTTGTCATAAGGTTGGAATCCTGACTTCTTTTTAGCATGGACAGTACCATTGTTTGTCATCATGTTGGAATCCTGACTTCTTTTTAGCATGGACTGTACCATTATTTGTCATCAGGCTGGAATTCTGATTCCTTTTTTGCCTGGACTCTACCATTGTTTACCATGAGGCTGGAATCCTGACATCTTTTTAGCATGGACTGTACCATTGCTTGTCCTCAGGGTGGAATCCTGATTCCTATTTAGCCTGGACTGTACCATTGTTTGTCATAAGGTTGGAATCCTGACTTCTTTTTGGCATGGACTGTACCATTGTTTGTCATCATGCTGGAATCCTGATACCTTTTTAGCCTGGACTGTACCATTGTTTGTGTTCAGGGTGGAATCCTGACCCCTTTTTGCCTGGACTGTACCATTGTTTGTCATAAGGCTGGAATCCTGACATCTTTTTAGCATGGACTGTACCATTGTTTGTCATCATGCTGGAATCCTGAATGCTTTTTAGCCTGGACTGTTCCATTGTTTGTCATCAAGCTGGAATCCTGACTTCTTTTTAGCATGGACTGTACCATTGTTTGTTTTCAGGGTGGAATCCTGATTCCTTTTTAGCCTGAACTCTACCATTGTTTGCCATGAGGCTGGAATCCTTACCCCTTTTTAACCTGGACTGTACCATTGTTTACCATGAGTTTGGAATCCTGACTTCTTTTTGCATGGACTGTTTCATTGTTTGTGTTCAGGGTGGAATCCTGACCCCTTTTTAGGCTGGACTGTACCATTGTTTGTCATAAGGTTGGAATCCTGACTTCTTTTTAGCATGGACAGTACCATTGTTTGTCATCATGTTGGATTCCTGACTTCTTTTTAGCATGGACTGTACCATTGTTTGTCATCAGGCTGGAATTCTGATTCCTTTTTTGCCTGGACTCTACCATTGTTTGCAATGAGGCTGGAATCCTGACTTCCTTTTAGCATGGACTGTACCATTGCTTGTCCTCAGGGTGGAATCCTGATTCCTATTTAGCCTGGACTGTACCATTGTTTGTCATAAGGTTGGATTCCTGACTTCTTTTTAGCATGGACTGTACCATTGTTTGTCATCATGCTGGAATCCTGATACCTTTTTAGCCTGGACTGTACCATTGTTTGCCATGAGTTTGGAATCCTGACATCTTTTTAGCATGGACTGTACCATTGTTTGTGTTCAGGGTGGAATCCTGACCCCTTTTTGCCTGGACTGTACCATTGTTTGTCATAAGGCTGGAATCCTGACTTCTTTTTAGCATGGACTGTACCATTGTTTGTCTATGGGTGGAATCCTGATTCCTATTTAGCCTGGACTGTACCATTGTTTGTCATAAGGTTGGAATCCTGACCCCTTTTTAGGCTGGACTGTACCATTGTTTGTCATAAGGTTGGAATCCTGACTTCTTTTTAGCATGGACAGTACCATTGTTTGTCATCATGTTGGAATCCTGACTTCTTTTTAGCATGGACTGTACCATTATTTGTCATCAGGCTGGAATTCTGATTCCTTTTTTGCCTGGACTCTACCATTGTTTACCATGAGGCTGGAATCCTGACATCTTTTAGCATGGACTGTACCATTGCTTGTCCTCAGGGTGGAATCCTGATTCCTATTTAGCCTGGACTGTACTATTGTTTGTCATAAGGTTGGAATCCTGACTTCTTTTGGCATGGACTGTACCATTGTTTGTCATCATGCTGGAATCCTGATACCTTTTTAGCCTGGACTGTACCATTGTTTGCCATGAGTTTGGAATCCTGACATCTTTTTAGCATGGACTGTACCATTGTTTGTGTTCAGGGTGGAATCCTGACCCCTTTTTGCCTGGACTGTACCATTGTTTGTCATAAGGCTGGAATCCTGACTTCTTTTTAGCATGGACTGTACCATTGTTTGTCATCATGCTGGAATCCTGAATGCTTTTTAGCCTGGACTGTACCATTGTTTGTCATCAAGCTGGAATCCTGACTTCTTTTTAGCATGGACTGTATCATTGTTTGTTTTCAGGGTGGAATCCTGATTCCTTTTTAGCCTGAACTCTACCATTGTTTGCCATGAGGCTGGAATCCTGACATCTTTTTAGCATGGACTGTACCATTGCTTGTCCTCAGGGTGGAATCCTGATTCCTATTTAGCCTGGACTGTACCATTGTTTGTCATAAGGTTGGAATCCTTACCCCTTTTTAACCTGGACTGTACCATTGTTTACCATGAGTTTGGAATCCTGACTTCTTTTTGCATGGACTGTACCATTGTTTGTGTTCAGGGTGGAATCCTGACCCCTTTTTAGCCTGGACTGTACCATTGTTTGTCATAAGGCTGGATTCCTGACTTCTTTTAGCATGGACTGTACCATTGTTTGTCTATGGGTGGAATCCTGATTCCTATTTAGCCTGGACTGTACCATTGTTTGTCATAAGGTTGGAATCCTGACTTCTTTTTTAGCATGGACAGTACCATTGTTTGTCATCATGTTGGATTCCTGACTTCTTTTTAGCATGGACTGTACCATTGTTTGTCATCAGGCTGGAATTCTGATTCCTTTTTTGCCTGGACTCTACCATTGTTTGCAATGAGGATGGAATCCTGACTTCTTTTTAGCATGTACTGTACCATTACTTGTCCTCAGGGTGGAATCCTGATTCCTATTTAACCTGGACTGTACCATTGTTTGTCATAAGGTTGGAATCCTGACTTCTTTTTAGCATGGACTGTACCATTGTTTGTCATCATGCTGGAATCCTGATACCTTTTAGCCTGGACTGTACCATTGTTTGCCATGAGTTTGGAATCCTGACATCTTTTTAGCATGGACTGTACCATTGTTTGTGTTCAGGGTGGAATCCTGACCCCTTTTGCCTGGACTGTACCATTGTTTGTCATAAGGCTGGAATCCTGACTTCTTTTTAGCCTGGACTGTACCATTGTTTGTCATCAAGCTGGAATCCTGACTTCTTTTTAGCATGGACTGTACCATTGTTTGTTTTCAGGGTGGAATCCTGATTCCTTTTAGCCTGAACTCTACCATTGTTTGCCATGAGGCTGGAATCCTGACATCTTTTTAGCATGGACTGTACCATTGCTTGTCCTCAGGGTGGAATCCTGATTCCTATTTAGCCTGGACTGTACCATTGTTTGTCATAAGGTTGGAATCCTTACCCCTTTTTAGGCTGGACTGTACCATTGTTTGTCATAAGGTTGGAATCCTGACTTCTTTTTAGCATGGACAGTACCATTGTTTGTCATCATGTTGGAATCCTGACTTCTTTTTAGCATGGACTGTACCATTGTTTGTGTTCAGGGTGGAATCCTGACCCCTTTTTGCCTGGACTGTACCATTGTTTGTCATAAGGCTGGAATCCTGACTTCTTTTTAGCATGGACTGTACCATTGTTTGTCATCATGCTGGAATCCTGAATGCTTTTTAGCCTGGACTGTACCATTGTTTGTCATCAAGCTGGAATCCTGACTTCTTTTTAGCATGGACTGTACCATTGTTTGTTTTCAGGGTGGAATCCTGATTCCTTTTTAGCCTGAACTCTACCATTGTTTGCCATGAGGCTGGAATCCTGACTTCTTTTAGCATGGACTGTACCATTGTTTGTCTATGGGTGGAATCCTGATTCCTTTTTGCCTGGACTCTACCATTGTTTGCCATGAGGCTGGAATCCTGACATCTTTTTAGCATGGACTGTACCATTGCTTGTCCTCAGGGTGGAATCCTGATTCCTATTTAGCCTGGACTGTACCATTGTTTGTCATAAGGTTGGAATCCTGACCCTTTTTTTGCCTGGACTGTACCATTGTTTGTCATCATGCTGGAATCCTGACTTCTTTTTAGCCTGTACTGTACTATTGTTTGCCATGAGTTTGGAATCCTGACATCTTTAAGCATGGACTGTACCATTGTTTGTGTTCAGGGTGGAATCCTGACCCCTTTTTAGCCTGGACTGTACCATTGTTTGTCATAAGGCTGGAATCCTGACTTCTTTTTAGCATGGACTGTACCATTGATTGTCATCATGCTGGAATCCTGAATGCTTTTTAGCCTGGACTGTACCATTGTTTGTCATCAAGCTGGAATCCTGACTTCTTTTTAGCATGGACTGTACCATTGTTTGTTTTCAGGGTGGAATCCTGATTCCTTTTTAGCCTGGACTCTACCATTGTTTGCCATGAGGCTGGAATCCTGACATCTTTTTAGCATGGACTGTACCATTGCTTGTCCTCAGGGTGGAATCCGGATTCCTATTTAGCCTGGACTGTACCATTGTTTGTCATATGGTTGGAATCCTGACCCCTTTTTAGCCTGGACTGTACCATTGTTTACCATGAGTTTGGAATCCTGACTTCTTTTTGCATGGACTGTACCATTGTTTGTGTTCAGGGTGGAATCCTGACCCCTTTTTAGCCTGGACTGTACCATTGTTTGTCATAAGGCTGGAATCCTGACTTCTTTTTAGCATGGACTGTACCATTGTTTGTCTATGGGTGGAATCCTGATTCCTTTTTAGCCTGGACTGTACCATTGTTTGTCATAAGGTTGGAATCCTGACCCCTTTTTAGGCTGGACTGTACCATTGTTTGTCATAAGGTTGGAATCCTGACTTCTTTTTAGCATGGACTGTACCATTGTTTGTCATCAAGCTGGAATCCTGACTTCTTTTTAGCATGGACTGTACCATTGTTTGTCTATGGGTGGAATCCTGATTCCTTTTTTGCCTGGACTCTACCATTGTTTGCCATGAGGCTGGAATCCTGACATCTTTTTAGCATGAACTGTACCATTGCTTGTCCTCAGGGTGGAATCCTGATTCCTATTTAGCCTGGACTGTACCATTGTTTGTCATAAGGTTGGAATCCTGACTTCTTTTTAGCATGGACTGTACCATTGTTTGTCATCATGCTGGAATCCTGATACCTTTTTAGCCTGGACTGTACCATTGTTTGCCATGAGTTTGGAATCCTGTCATATTTTTAGCATGGACTGTACCATTGTTTGTGTTCAGGGTGGAATCCTGACCCCTTTTTGCCTGGACTGTACCATTGTTTGTTATAAGGCTGGAATCCTGACTTCTTTTTAGCATGGACTGTACCATTGTTTGTCATCATGCTGGAATCCTGAATGCTTTTTAGCCTGGACTGTACCATTGTTTGTCATCAAGCTGGAATCCTGACTTCTTTTTAGCATGGACTGTACCATTGTTTGTTTTCAGGGTGGAATCCTGATTCCTTTTTAGCCTGAACTCTACCATTGTTTGCCATGAGGCTGGAATCCTGACATCTTTTTAGCATGGACTGTACCATTGCTTGTCCTCAGGGTGGAATCCTGATTCCTATTTAGCCTGGACTGTACCATTGTTTGTCATAAGGTTGGAATCCTGACCCCTTTTAACCTGGACTGTACCATTGTTTACCATGAGTTTGGAATCCTGACTTCTTTTTGCATGGACTGTACCATTGTTTGTGTTCAGGGTGGAATCCTGACCCTTTTTTAGCCTGGACTGTACCATTGTTTGTCATAAGGCTGGATTCCTGACTTCTTTTTAGCATAGACTGTACCATTGTTTGTCTATGGGTGGAATCCTGATTCCTATTTAGCCTGGACTGTACCATTGTTTGTCATAAGGTTGGAATCCTGACCCCTTTTTAGGCTGGACTGTACCATTGTTTGTCATAAGGTTGGAATCCTGACTTCTTTTTAGCATGGACAGTACCATTGTTTGTCATCATGTTGGAATCCTGACTTCTTTTAGCATGGACTGTACCATTGTTTGTCATCAGGCTGGAATTCTGATTCCTTTTTGCCTGGACTCTACCATTGTTTGCAATGAGGCTGGAATCCTGACTTCTTTTTAGCATGGACTGTACCATTGTTTGTGTTCAGGTGGAATCCTGACCCCCTTTTTGCCTGGACTGTACCATTGTTTGTCATAAGGCTGGAATCCTGACTTCTTTTTAGCATGGACTGTACCATTGTTTGTCATCATGCTGGAATCCTGAATGCTTTTTAGCCTGGACTGTACCATTGTTTGTCATCAAGCTGGAATCCTGACTTCTTTTTAGCATGGACTGTACCATTGTTTGTTTTCAGGGTGGAATCCTGATTCCTTTTTAGCCTGAACTCTACCATTGTTTGCCATGAGGCTGGAATCCTGACTTCTTTTTAGCATGGACTGTACCATTGTTTGTCTATGGGTGGAATCCTGATTCCTTTTTTGCCTGGACTGTACCATTGTTTGTCATATGGTTGGAATCCTGACCCCTTTTTAGCCTGGACTGTACCATTGTTTACCATGAGTTTGGAATCCTGACTTCTTTTTGCATGGACTGTACCATTGTTTGTGTTCAGGGTGGAATCCTGACCCCTTTTTAGTCTGGACTGTACCATTGTTTGTCATAAGGCTGGAATCCTGACTTCTTTTTAGCATGGACTGTACCATTGTTTGTCTATGGGTGGAATCCTGATTCCTTTTTAGCCTGGACTGTACCATTGTTTGTCATAAGGTTGGAATCCTGACCCCTTTTTAGGCTGGACTGTACCATTGTTTGTCATCATGCTGGAATCCTGAATGCTTTTTAGCCTGGACTGTACCATTGTTTGTCATCAAGCTGGAATCCTGACTTCTTTTTAGCATGGACTGTACCATTGTTTGTTTTCAGGGTGGAATCCTGATTCCTTTTTAGCCTGAACTCTACCATTGTTTGCCATGAGGCTGGAATCCTGACTTCTTTTTAGCATGGACTGTACCATTGTTTGTCTATGGGTGGAATCCTGATTCCTTTTTTGCCTGGACTGTACCATTGTTTGTCATATGGTTGGAATCCTGACCCCTTTTTAGCCTGGACTGTACCATTGTTTACCATGAGTTTGGAATCCTGACTTCTTTTTGCATGGACTGTACCATTGTTTGTGTTCAGGGTGGAATCCTGACCCCTTTTTAGTCTGGACTGTACCATTGTTTGTCATAAGGCTGGAATCCTGACTTCTTTTTAGCATGGACTGTACCATTGTTTGTCTATGGGTGGAATCCTGATTCCTTTTTAGCCTGGACTGTACCATTGTTTGTCATAAGGTTGGAATCCTGACCCTTTTAGGCTGGACTGTACCATTGTTTGTCATAAGGTTGGAATCCTGACTTCTTTTTAGCATGGACTGTACCATTGTTTGTCATCATGTTGGAATCCTGACTTCTTAGCATGGACTGTACCATTGTTTGTCATCAGGCTGGAATTCTGATTCCTTTTTGCCTGGACTCTACCATTGTTTGCCATGAGGCTGGAATCCTGACATCTTATTAGCATGGACTGTACCATTGCTTGTCCTCAGGGTGGAATCCTGATTCCTATTTAGCCTGGACTGTACCATTGTTTGTCATAAGGTTGGAATCCTGACCCCTTTTTTGCCTGGACTGTACCATTGTTTGTCATCATGCTGGAATCCTGAATCCTTTATAGCCTGGACTGTACCATTGTTTGTCATAAGGCTGGAATCCTGACTTCTTTTTAGCATGGACTGTACCATTGTTTGTCTATGGGTGGAATCCTGATTCCTTTTAGCCTGGACTGTACCATTGTTTGTCATAAGGTTGGAATCCTGACCCCTTTTAGGCTGGACTGTACCATTGTTTGTCATCATGCTGGAATCCTGAATGCTTTTTAGCCTGGACTGTACCATTGTTT